>CAVNYN010273359.1:0-24216 GCA_963692815.1 Nyctanthes arbor-tristis
CTTGAAGGGAGACAATTTACATACTTTGAAGAGAATGAAGGCCGGGTGGTGTTTGGTGGTGGGTTGATCCAATTGCCTTTTTGTTTTATATGAATTAGGAATTAATTAAATTTAAGTAGTTTGTGGAGTCCATTTATCTTAAAGCTAACACATGTCCCCTACACTTGGCAATATATCAAGTGAATTAATCATTAAACCAACAAGTGTCCTGGACACTTGGCCAAACTAACCATTTTTTTGTTTATGTAAATATCATGTGCCTTAAAACATGACAAAAGTGATAAGTTTGTTATCTATAATAGTAACAAGTGTTACCAAACTTTAGCCAAACTAGCATCTTTAATTAATAACGTATATCTATAATTAGACAAACATTGTTAAAAATTTTCAGGATGTTACATATTATCTCTCCTAAACTTATGAAAACATTGTCGCCAGAATTAACTCCTCATAAAATTTTACCTAATATTATAAAAGCAAATATATACAACAATGACTATTTATAACAGTCTGTCTTGCCCTGATTACCTTGTTTGTGGGGATGGATATGAGGCAATTAATGCTACCCCATTACCGGTCTAGAGCAAAGATGACACATTCCACTATTAAATTTATGTAGATAAGTTCTAAAGAAATTTATATCTCGATGTTAGTTTTAAACTCAAGTATTTATAATAATAAAATAAAATAAAATTGTTATGAAATTATAGCTCCATATTTATTTAATTTTATATATTAAAATCAAAATTAAGTGCAGTTGTATTTATTTGTTTATTTATTTATTTTTTAAGGAAACTTTGAATGTTTTTAATGTAGATAATTGAAGAGATAATTTTATACGTCAAGAAAATGTTGAACAGTGTAATTTTTTAAAGTAATAGGTAACTTATGAATGCTTGAAATATTAAAAATTCAAGAAATTGGGAAAGTCTTTTCATTTTCAATTTCATTTCCGACACTACTAAAAAGCTGTCTTTCAGCTTTCCGCCACTGAAGCCCCAAATTCTGTGGCCAAAGGTCAGCATCGACGAAAGCTGGCTGACAAAAACACCGTCGGTGAAGGTCGTGTCGCTAATGCTTTCCAACGAAATTTTTGTGTCCGTGGAAAATTTGCGACGGCCAACATATTTCCAACGGCTTATTCTATCGGTAATTTCGATAGAAACACTATTCCGTCGGAAATAAGGCCGTTGGAAATTTTCGACGGCCATCTTAAAAATCTATTTAAAAATATTTTGACGGCCCCACTACCCACTCTCCTCGCCAACCCACATCAACCGCTGACCTAACCCGCCGACCCGCGAGGAATTAATTCTTGTAATTGCATGTTTGGAGTTTCGAACCCATAACCTAGTGGTTAAAGAGTGAAGTCCCAACCACCAGGCTAGCTCGCGTGCTTGTTAATATTTCGACTCAATATATATATAAAAACTATGCTCGAGTAATTTAACCAATTTAAAAATAATGTATTTTCTTCATAAAACAATGAACTTTTATTTAATTTAATTTTTATTTATATTTAAGTATATGTTACACTCTAAATTTTATTTGTCAGTGTCAATTAATTTAATATTTATTTACACCAGTTTTCTAGTTTGTAATATTCATTGTCTTTGTAAAAAAATTAAAAAAATGCTCTGTACCAAAATTTTTTTGACTGTAAAAATTGTGATTTTGTGATTTTTTTAGAATACCAATAATTAATAAAAAAATTTATTTACAACTATTATTTTAAACTTTAACCATCAAATAATTGAATAAAATCTTCATCAATTACTAAAGTATTTGTTTTATATTACATTGTAATGGATAAACAACATATTGCCATTAAAAAATTTATTTCATATTATATTTTTTTACAAATTAATTGTTGGACATTATTTGAGTATATATAATCGGCATATATAAAGGCCATAAATACAACTGTTATTATGCACTTTTAATTAAAAAGTCAAAGTATAAATTATTTTTTGCTCCATATCTAAGAGTTATTGATTATTAGTAACACTTCTAATTGTTTATAAGATTTTTATTTTTTTATAATTGCTATTTGATATATCAAATATATTTTTGACTGTAACATTGTTCACATCAAAGCTTTTGTTTGACAAAATGAGGCATGAAGGAGGGCAGAAATATTAAAAAAAAGGGCAAAATATATTGACACTACAGTTTTTTATAAATACAGCACATTTTATTTAAATAAATAGTACATAAACTTTATTTTTTTATTTATATTCTTGCACGTTTCTAGCACATCTTTTTTAGTATCATTTTTATAAAATAATATTTCTTGGCTCAAATAATTATTTCCGTACAATTTCTTTAGCATAGGACTTCTGAATGATGAAAAGGCTAATTAGTTTGCACTAAATCATTTGCTTTTTTTTATACTTATTTAAATTATTTAGCAACTTTTTGAACAAAATTTTTATGGAAAAAACCTTTATTGTTTATAAAATATTTAAGTTAATAGACAGTTAAGAATAAAAATATGATGAAAAAATTTAATAGCGCGAACAAAATAATTAGAAAAAACTAAAGATCGATGTATAATAAAGTTAGAAATGTGATGTGATTATAAAAAATAGTGGTGTGAATATAAGCACCCAAAAAAATATCTTTAGAATTTATATAAAGTATATTCTAGTAGTTCTGTCAATTTAAGAATAATGAACTTTTCTCTTAAACATATCTAATGTTTAATATAACTTTTATTATATATTAAAATATATGTTATACTCTAAATTTTATTTGTTTATCTCAATTAATATAATTTTTTTACACTAGTTTTCTATACTGTAATATTCATTGTTTTAATTAAAACTAAAAAAATTTAAAAAGGCTGTCTACTAAATTTTTTTCTATTAATAAAAAATTTATTTTACATATTATATTTTTTTAGAAATGAATTGTCAAACATTACTTGTCCATATTTAATGTTTACGACTATTCCATATTAATGATGTCAATTTTGAGATTGTTCGTGCCCTTGTTGGTTTCTTTTTTTTCTTTTTTTTAACTTTGTCGTACTTATATATTTTTTTCTTAACTTTAGTTGCAATTTTAATTATGGAGTCAAAATATAAATCATTTTCTACTTTCGTATCTAAAAGTTATTCACGATTAATATCATTTTTAATTATTCATAACATTTTTAATTTTAGAATAAATTTTATTTTCTATTATATCGGTTAACATATCTAGTATATTTTTGACAAAAACATTATGCATATTAAAACATTTATTTGATAAAAGAGGGATAATTAAACAAATATCTTCAATTTTTTTTAAAAAATGTAAGTGACAATATTTACAAAGTATAATTATAAGCATAAATTTGGTCACAAAATCCGTCGGAAATTTCCAACGGCATTGTCAGGCCGTCGGAACTTTCTGACGGCAAATTACATGCCGTCGGAAGTTTCCGATGGCCAAAACTGTTCCGTCAGAAATTTTCGACAGCATACTTAGGCCATCAAAACATTTCGGTGGAACAGTTTTCAACAGCACCTTTAGGCTGTCGGATATTTCTGAAGGCATCCTTAGGCCGTCGGAAATTCCATTGGTGAAGGATGCCGTTGGAAATTTTCGACAGAGTGCGTTTTTTGTCGGAAATTTCCAACGGGCTTCTCCCCGTCTCAAAGTTCAGACGGTTCCGTCAGAAGTTTGCTACAGATTCCGTCACTGAAGGGGTATTTTTTAGTAGTGCGATGTTAGATGAAAACTCACCAACTTTAGTTACTGCTAAAAGATAGAATTTAATGCAAAAAATTGGCATACTTGTAACTTAGATGTTTATCACATATACATACAGGCATAACAGTATGCTTGCATGTAGACAAAATAAAATTTATGTTGAGAACAATTAGTATTAAAAAAGAAAATAAAAATGAAGAATGTACATCCTCTAATATATTGGAATTCCTTCCAAATCTTCTGAGATAAGAATTTGGAATATATGTTCATCATCTAATAGATAGATATTGATTACAGATTGAAAGGTGGAGAAAAATTAGGAATTCAAATATTGTAGATTTGCGATAGCAAGTGAAATGGTGCCAGATAAGTGTTTTAGACAGGAAACATTTTCCAATTGTGCCAAATAAAATTGTAGTTGTGCCAGACAACTGTTATTTACAACTGTCATTTAATATATATAATTAGATTTTGATTTATTAGTATTTTCATTATGGAAATTTTCAAAAACCTTTCATCCCGTGTGTCATATATAGATGCATGCCACATATATTTCATACAAGTCATATGTATTTTAAATCCACATAGCATACATCTACCCACTGTGAGATATTTTGGAAAGGGACTCATTTTTCAATATTAACAAGGTGTATAAGTAACAAGTCAACAATCAAGATGGGAGATTTTCATATTTTGAATATTTATAGCCGAACTTGAATTTTGGTAAGTTATTTGCAATACAAATACAAATAGACAAATGAGTAGTGGATAAGTGAATATTATTTTTGCTAATACATAGTTGGATTGTCAATACTATTTGTACTTATTCATACAAATGTTGACGTGTCAAGTTTAATATTACAATTGGGTTGCCCAGGTTAGGCTAATTTTTTCTAGAAACCACATTATGGAGATTGCAATTATGAAAAGGCTAAGAATCGAGTTATATATATACTACTATGTTTTAATTTTAGTTAAAATTCGAATGGATTTTATTATATATTGTAGTTAGTTGATTTAGTACAAACCAAATGAAGCATTAAAATGAATGCCACAAATTATTTGCCAAAATAAGATATTTTAATACAAAGTAAACAATAAGTGCATCTATACCAATCCAATCTCTCAAAAAATAATTGGCAACGAAAACTTCAGATATGTAATACAATTAACAAACATTCTAGCCTAGAACAAAACCATATCTTGAATATAGGATTCAACTTCAAGAGCAGAATTTTGCACTATTCGCATAGCTTTCTCGAAAGGCCATGGCAAATAGACGTTGGAATAACCATTGAGAAGACCTCCGTATAGAAAAACCCGAAAGAAAAACAATGTCTTTATGCCACCATTTTTATCACTGATTGATTCTGAATGTTTTCTATAACCTGCTAAACTCAAAAGTAGAATTGTGAAATGTTCCATAATAAGTACATTCCTATAGATTGTCTACAAGCCTTGGCAAACAAGAAAAGAGAGAACTTGCTTGACCACATTCATATTCGTAAATGTCTCCCATTCTCCGACATTTGTCATGCAGAATGAGTCAAAGTGGCACAAGACCACGTGTAAAACTAAAATAAGTCAGAAGGAAATAATAAAATTAACCTGGCTAACTGACAAAGCAATAAACATATTTCTTGGCTACAAAAAATTATATGGAGAGTTATCTCTTTCAGTAGAGAAAAGTCCAGGTTATTTAGAGAGAACAAACCCTAGAAGCACAATTTTTTTTAATTTAAACTACCAAAAGCACCTCCAAACCCTGTACATTATTTTGACAACAGTGACATCTTAATGTCAACAAAATTCATAGCTTTTTTGCGGTCACATCTATATTCCAAGGATTTCCTGTTCTATTTGATATTTGAATTTGAGATAAAGAAAAATATGATTCCCAAAACGTAGCTTACCAGTGGTTGTAGAGCCAATAATCCTCTAATTTCACATGCATTCAAAGCAGTGTCAAGCTCCATCAACAAAAATCACTTAGACATCTACCAGAACACCTGTTACGGACTTAGAAAGCAGACAATTCAGCATCAGACCAACAAATAATCGCTATTAAAGATAAATTAAAAGATGTACTGCTTAGATGGCTACAATATGTTCTCTATGGTCTTAATGGAAATTAGGCAGTTAGGCATGCAAGAGTTATAGGATTTCAACAGAACAGATTAACTGAGTGAGAGGCACTTCAAATCTAATTTGGAACTATTGTGATTGGCAATGTTAAAAATGACATTTTAGTAGACCTAACAATAAATTGAACAAAACAATGGCGAAAGGGTTGACATGACTAACTTCAACGAAAACAAGGCTTAGTTCGTTGTTGCTCTTGATCTATGTGAAATCATTTTTCTTAAAAAAAAAAAAAAAGAAATTGTATCACAAATCAATATATTAATTATGTTTAACGAATAAAAACTCATCATCAGAAATCACGGCAAAATGTCAATTCATAGTTCACCAATGCTTAATAACATAAAACATTTCCTGTACAAGCCAAAAGTTAAACTGATAAATATTTTCACAGTTGATAAATTTGATATTTCTCAATCTCCATTCAGTGAGATTTAACACTATAGAAGCACCACAATTGTGGCTATAATTCACGGAATCCTACCCAAAAACCTAAGCTTTGAAACTACTCCAAAAGCACCGTAGAAGCAAACTTAACGGCGTATCAAAGAAAAATCCAACGTGAGGAAAAAAATCACTTAGTATAAATAATAGAGAAAAAGAGTGAATGATAAACAACACTGGCTAGGGCAATCGCAGTATTTTGCTAAAATCAACATAAAAATTATGAAAGAAAACTTAAGAAAGATAATATAAAAATTGAGGCTTTCAAATTGTGAAATACAGACGAGAACATCAACATTCTTGCTCAGCTTGCAAAATCCCAATATTTGAGTGAGTTGCATCTTGTATGGTTGGAAGAGAGAGTATGGTTTGGACTTTGGGAAGTGAACGACGTATGGTGTCGTTCCAATGGAAATGGGGCAATTTATACGGTGTCGAGAGAGAGAGAGAGAGAGAGAGGTTACTACTCCTCGCAACAGTAATTTGGAGAATATATTTATATATAGTAGTGATATATATATAATAACTCGGTCACGTGCTTTCCATAGAAAAATTGTTGCTTAAGCTAATTCACTCCTAATTAAAATCGACATCACGTAGAGAAGGTCAAGGAAGCCATTCCAATATGAGGCTGCGGGAACAAAGGGAGGAATAGATTAGGGGACAAGTTGTTGCAAAGAAGCTAAATAAAAATATCCTATGCAAAGAATGTTTGGCCAACAAGCAATTAATCACGTTAACATAACTCCGCTTAAAAACCCTCAAAAGAAAGAGTAATTGTGTTTCAAAGAGGCCAGCCATGGATATCCCTGCCAAGCTTTATCAGTACAGATTTTTCTTTATTTCAGCAATAGCTGTATCATTGATATTGCCATTTTTGGTAGCAGTTATGCCCGGGCTTCCGAGCATTCTCGCCTTCTTTTGGCCTCTCTTCCTCTCCACAAGCTTGTTGTTGGTGGCCATTCTTGTCATTGGTCAGATATCACCCATTTCTCCTGAATTCTGTGTTGACAGAGAAGGTGAAGCACTCTTGGAATATGTTACAGGACACCCTGAAGTGCTGGAAGATCATGAATAATTATGACGAAGAAACCTAGCTAATTATTATTCGTATTCATCAGTACATATTATAAGAATATGTCTCACAGGTGTATGATTTGTGCAGTCATTTGTAAATATTGTTCGTCAATTTCTGAATTGTAACCAATGCAAGACTTGAAACTTATTGTAACATCTTAGAATATGGGCATCCGCAGGAAAGGGAAAAAAGTGGATTACCATCCATTTGGTGATTAGCTTTTGATAGTCTTTGATATGGAAACCGCGTACTAATTAGTAAATCATTGATCATAAATCAACTCTAAACCTAATGGCAAAAAAAAAAAAATGCTTGAATGATCCATCCCCAATCCGGATCAATCATGATATAAGAAAACTGGCAAAAGTTGAGCTCCTAAATGTGATATTTTGAACAATACCAAAACAAAAAGGAGTCGTAAAAGTAAACGCTTACCTGGCAAAGAAAATTGTACGTGATGCACCCCCTCTCTATCTCTCAAAGGTCTATATCATTGTCTTATACGTGATTCATGATTTCCGCAACCTTATACGTGATTCACAAGTTCAGCAACCAACGACAGGTTAGGAGATCATGTCTTCTCTCCGTCCTTCATTTCTCTTCGACTTCAAGAACGATTTCAATGATTGTTAAAATAAATAACACTACTCTTTTCAATTGCTCATCAGGAGGACAACAAGGTGTTTGATTCTCTTTAAGAAAACACATTATAATCTCATCTACTATTGATTTAATAACTGTTCATTTATAACCACAAATTTTAAACTTTTATCAAATCTACACCACTGATCTCCCCTCATTATAATTTCTTATTATCATTCAATTTGAATAAATTGATTCAAACCGCCACTAAAATTGTAGCATTGGACAATGCTCTAAATGAACAAGGTCCATTTTCATGGGAAAGACGACCCAACAAACACTATTGGGCTCGTAAAAGGGCCCAGCTGAAAACCGAAGATGGCCACAGTGATTATGCTGGCCCAAATAATTTCAAGTGCTTAAAAAATTCAATATTTAGTCCTTAATCTATTGTCATAATAGTAACTTGGTCTCCGACTTTTTAAAATGAGCAAATAATTAATCTTCGGCATTGTTATCTTAATATGATTAATTACTATCCAAATAAGAGACCATCGAAAAGACTATCAAATAAGAATTTCAAAACAATTTTTAGATTTCAGTTTTACTTTTCTTTGAAATGTTATTATTGTTTTCCCATCCCATTCTATGGTGGTCAGCTGTCTTGTACACTGAATTGAAGAAGTTTTCATTTTTTACTGAATGTTCCTACAAAACTTTCATTTCACGTGTTTATATATTGAAGACAATTTCGTCACTATATATATATATATATCCATATAAGAATGCTTTGGTAATTGCCTTATTATGTTGTCCCAAGTCACACAACTAAATAAGCCGTCAACTAAAATTTTGAAGCTACTTACTAATTAATTTAAGAAGGGTCTATAAATACTAATTTTGCTCAAATGAGCACGGTGTTTACCTTTAAAATGAGCACCACACCCACTAACAATAAGGGGCCTGCTGCATGTTGGTCATCCCTCCATGTGAGTGTAGTGCTCATTCTAAGAATGAGTATAATACTCATTAATTGGAAAAAATCTCAAATACATATATCTTATGTTAAAGTTGGTAAAAATGATCTTTTGCCATACATATAGCGAGAAATGGGGACTAGTAAAGTAGTGTGAGCATTGACTAAATTAGGATATAAAGGTCAAGGATTAATACCGAACCATGATAAAAGAAAATAAAAAATCATGTTATATTACAAAAATTTTATTCTGTTAATTGGCATAGGTCTGGCATATAGATATGATCACAGGTAAAGCATGTATGACCATCATCCATCATGTCTAAACTATATGTAAAATAATGCATATGGGAATAGGTAAGGCATATATACTCCACTTCGAACAACATACATAAAATGTAACCTTTAAAAGTAAATAAAAGAAATAAAGGGAAGGGGAAAAAAACAAATGAAATTGCACCATCAAATCTATCAAGTTCCAAATTGATAAACAACTCTTGTTTATAAATTTTGGACTAACGTCATTGTATTGGTTTTATTTTTTTCAAAAAGTAAAAGTTGCATTTTTTTACTTTTCTCATAAAACAACCAATAAAATGATGTCACGTAACAATTTATAAACCAATTTATAAACAATCGGTTTATAATAAATGGTTGTCAAACACACTGATCAGACCCTTTATGAGTTAATCTCAAAATTGTTCAATTTTTTCAGGAAAAAATTAAGAACAACGATGCATCCGCGTAAAATTGGAGGAAATGTTTTATGTTTTGAGATCTTTCATTTCAATATTTTAGTAAAAAGTATAGTGTGGTAATATAATCAATCATTTAAGAGCATCTTCAAGAGGCTCTTTAAATTTAGAATACTCTTTATTTTAAAGAAGATCGGAAAAATAAACTTTGACCATCTCTTCAAATTAACTTTTCGAAATAAAAAGTGGAGTTTGACTATCTAAATTTTGATAGTCAAATTCAGTCTCTGTAATTTAATGACTATAACTTTCAATGATTCCCTCTTTGTTCAATACAAGCACAAGGGTTCTATTGGTTATTGATATCTAGAATACGAATATTAATTTAAGATAAAGGAAAATAATAAATGTTTCTTCTAAAAATTAAATAAAAGAGTTAAAGGTAAAGAGTTTGCCAGGGAGAGTCAAAATTTTTGTTGTATAGATTTAAATATACCCTTTAAAATATGAAATATTCTTCTTTGAAAATAAAGAAACTATTAGAGATACTTTTAACAGTAATAATATATATGATGCATGACAAAACAAAGCCATGTTTAGTGTGTTGTGTGTATAAAATATTACACGTTTTTTGCATACACACGGCGTTATTCTGAAGAAATTAAATCACGTTTCTCAAACAAAAGACATGCGGCTTTCATTTCTCCATTTGAGAATTAGATGCTTCATCATCTTCTAGATCCCTCCCTCCATCTCCAACTCACGGAATTTGCAGTAATAATTATCAGGCACTCCAAGATTCTGTCGCCTGAACTTCCGCACGAGCTGGGACCCCTCGAATAAGACATTTTAGTGCTTAAATTATCTTTTGGACCACTTAACCTCATTCCCATGTCTCTGTCAAAATCCTCTCAATTTTGCTCAGGTCAAAGGAGTAAACCCTTAGTCCTGTTCTTTTCACATATATATCGGCCTGGCCCTGATGGGATTTCTTGCCTCGACTTTGTTCCTCTATCGCGTTAGACTGAACACGACTCTACACAACTTAATCGACTAATTTGTGGCACTCCACACGATGATACTAAATAATTTATGATAATGTATAAAGAGTGTTTAATAATGAGTTTACTTATATATTAGTTTACCAATTAATTCACTAGTTTACAATTTTAATCTTAAAATATCTAAAATTCAAATTATTTAAATTCTTTAATTAATAGTTTTACCCTTTATGTTAATACACAACCAGTAAATCAATTGGTAAACTAATATAGAAGTTTATTATTAATCGTTTAATAATAACAAAACAAGTGCGATCCCCAACTTTATTGTTACTTATGAAACATGACCAGGGCCGTTCTAAGATTTTCAAGAGCCTTAAGCAATTTTTAAATTAAAATTTTTTAGAGGCCTTGAGCTAAAACTTATATTGAAAAAATTTATTTGTAGAATGTATTAATAAATTAAATGTATAAATATGGTAGTTATATGAATTAAAATGATTCTTTTTCTTCTTTCAAAAAAAAAACTATTAATTTTTTCTCCTTTGTCAACTAACAAATATCACTTCTGTGTATTCTATCACATACTTAAAATATAAATATTTAAACTATCAATAATAATTTTTCCAATTTCAGAGCCCTTTTTATTGAGCCATAGTCAGGGGTCCTAAGCGATTGTTTAAAAGACTTATACTCAGACACGCTTATAAATATGACAAGCGACAAGTTTGATTTGTCGAGATCCTAAAGTTATTTTTCCTAATTCGTTGAACGATTCATGAAAGGTCTGGAAATATAGGTCCATTGCATGAAAATGTGCATTGACATGTGATTTTCTTTGAGTTATATTGCTCATGATGTGGGAGGACTCATAAACTTTATTTTGTATGAAAGGGTTATCATTTTTCGACGGTTTGTCTTTGATGCATTATGTGGTTTAATACCCCACCACGTACAAACTTAGGGGGTTGGTTTTGAAGGCCAGGAAATGAAACACGTAGCCAAAATTATTCAGAGATTTCTCCTTTAGCTTTCCGTGCACCCTACAGCAGCTAGGCTGATATCTGTGCCTCTACCCCGGCTAGTGTTCGGGCTGGCACGGTTCCCGAAAGCTACGCACGCGAGCGTATGATAATTCATAGATTGGTGTTTTCTGTTTTTGACATATATGTATAACTAGCTATACATTTACAAAGTGTTTGGTTAGATTCTTAAATTATAATTTAAATTATAATCTATTATAGGACATCATTTTATAAGTTTTATTGTTTTCAAAAAATTAAAAAGTAAAAGTCAAACCGTAATTGTTTATTTTAAAAAAAAAACAACTAATAAATTGATGTCACATCGCAAATTATAATCTCATAAAATTGCTAAACACTTTCTTAGTAGTATAAAGTGCTATATGCATACCTAAACGCACCATATATGAATGAAAGCAAAACGAGAGTAATTAAGGAAATTGGACAATCAACATCATGAAGGTCGATGTTAGCAAATTTATTCTATTTTACATGTCTTGTTGAACTTGTTCGTACACAAATGTCTACTATTCATTTTCACTAAAGACGTATGTGTTTGATTGGAATTGTTTTCTATTGTAAAGTGTCACATTCATGGAAAACATCATATCCATGGAAAACAATTCCACTACAACATAATTAACTAAGGGAAAGGTAAGAAAAAATTTCCATATGGAATTTAGAAAATATTTTCATTTTTCATTTTTTTCGTACCCTAAAATCTATCACTATTGTAAATATATTAAAATATATAGATATAGATTGCTAACATGTAAGGGATTACCCAATTGCATAGTGAGTTGCATATTAGTTCCTGATGACACTGTTAACTTTCGTTCCGCAGTTTGTAGTGATGTTGGCGTGAGAATCCATGTATTGGTATACATTTGGCACTATACATGATCATATACCTTATATGAACTAACGGTGTATTAATATTAAAACTATAGTACATCAGTACATGTGGCATATATATATTTCCCCATTATTTAAAATTTCACTATTATGTGATAATTATATGGATACTTTTTCATCACACAATAATTATATTACAATGTCACTTATTCTTAACACTCTTCTATGTTTTTTTGGATTTTTTGATGCCGCTCATACAATCTTTCTAAATTTTATGGAACCAAAAGTTGGTTTCAGATACCGTAACTTTTAATATTGGCACCCAGCAATAGGGGGCGCGTGTTTTTTTCATTGAACCACGTCGTGAGTCTGGTTCCATTATAGAACAGAGTTATATATTTAAGCAATTATATTACCACTAAAAATATTATTATCATACCATATTCTAAATCACCACAAATAAAGTAAATTTTCGATGCACAACGCCACATAAATTTGACCAATATAACCTTTATTTTGAGCGCCTAACACCAGACCAATATAACCTAAATGTACTTATTCATTACTCCACAAATTTATCCATACACCACATCAAAGACACAAGTTAAACAAATTTATATTTTCAATTAATCCGTCCACCAAAACCGAATACCTCAAGATATAAAGATATAGTACATGATATGAATCTCTTGTTAATTTTTACGATTCCAAAAAACTTGTCATCAATCTAAAATCACCTCCATCTCAAATAGAAATTCTACGGAGAAGAGTACTCTCCCTATGACATGGCCTGATTCCCCCAATTGGAGTACTCTCCCTACCTCTCCCTAGAAGCACTCCTCTCCGTTCGGTGATTGGACTAATTATTCACAAAGAAACTTGTCCAATGTTTTCACTTTTCAAAGTAGGAAAAGGATTGAAGATTCAAAAGGTTTATCCGCATAATCTCAATAAATGTGTAATGTTTTTTCTTTGTTTTTCAACGAACAAGCCGCCAATATAAATATATAATCCCTGAAGAAGAATATTACAGAAGATGAAGAGACAGAAAGCGAGGGCGGGGAACTGCAGTAGAGAGAATGTTGATGGGTAGTAGGGTAGCTTTCGGTGCAGCCTGGCAGCTAGGCTGATATTTGTGCTTCTACCCCGGCTATAGTGCTCAGGCCGGCACGGTTCCCGAAAGCTACGCACGCAAGCTTATCAAAATTTGGTGTTATCTGTCTGATATGTACAAGGAGGGTAATCAAGGAAATTGGACAATCAACATCATGAAGGTCTATGTTAGCAAATTTAGGGGTTGTTTGAAGCTATTTATCCAAATTGAATTATAAAGAGAAATTATAAAGAGGTGAAATGAGTGGTGTAGATTTAATGTAAGTTTGAAATTTGTGATTATAGATAAAAAGTAGTCAAATCAATAGTCAAATCAGTGGTAGGTGGGATTATAAAGAGAAATGATAAAGAGTATCAAACAACCCCTTAGTAGCCGTTGGATTCTCATTATTCACATTGACTTATAATAAGAAACTATAATAAGGTAAAATAAGTTATGTATATTTAATAGAAATTTGAAATTTATATTTATAAATGAATAGTTCTCAAAACAGTGATAGGTGAAATTATAATGTGTTTTGTAAAAAAGAATCAAACATCCATTTATTATTCTATTTTAATCTAGCGCTCGATCAAAATTATATTTACATATCTATCTGAACTTGTCTGTATATCTACTATTCGTTTACCCAACGAATATATTTGTTTGATTGGAATTGTTTACATTGGAGAATGCCATTCATGGAAAACATGAAAAATCTATACAAAATAAAAATATATAGATATAGATTGCTAACATGTAAAGGATTACCCAGTTGATTAATGATTTGCATATTAGTTCCTGATGACGTTAACTTTTGTCCCCCAATCATAATTTACATATATAAGCTCTGGAGTTACTAGCTGGTAATTTGTAAATTTTGTTAAGGAGATAAATAAGACTTCTATTAAGGAGATAGAGGGCGTACGTGTCGTTAACGAAATTAAAAAAAAATTTTACATTCCCACCTTAAATAATCCTAGGTTTGTAATTTACCGCTTTTGTGTGGGTGAAATAAGGCAGATAACAATGAGTTGGGACCAATTTATGTCCTTGTCTATTAACCAAAATGCTATTCAGCTAATTACTCTCGCTATTCATCTAATTAATCACGAGCTGCTTTCGTATTTAAAAAAAAATATATATATATATGTGTGTCTCCCTGTCTAGATTAATAATCATGATATACGTTGTTTTTCTCCTCTTTCGTCTCACAAACTTGATGGACAAATTGGTAAATTAGAGAAACAGCTTGTGAAATTAGGCCAGTTTGGTTTTTTTTTTTTCTTTTTAATTTTTGTAAACGTAACTATAAAAAACCTTATTTTGTAGTTGGGTGAAAAATCCCGTCCACGAATTTTTACACACACACACATATCATATATATATATATATGCCAAATGTTCAACTGGGCGTTCAACTGACAAGGAAATTGAATTTTGTGAAGGTGCGTGGCAAAATGTCCCGTCCAAATTGTAAGTAAGACTGGCATGCTCTGAGTTTGAGATATTTTTGTCTACTATTACATAATTATTATATATAATATTTGTGGGACAAACAAATTATATATCTGTCATACAAAATCAGGTACCTCCGGCCCTGAACCAAAAAATAATTGTCATTCTTGCAGATCTAATATGTCAGTACCTTTAGGGAGATATATGAATGATTGATTACATTTTTATGTGGTATAATTTTGTTATGTGGTAATTACATAGATATAAGTTTTCATCAGTATGTAAAATTGTATCATATTTACGATATCGCTCATTCATATCAATCTTTCATCTCTTCTAAGAATTTTCGATGTCACTCATACAATCTTTCTATAGAACCGAAAGTTGGTTTTATAATGGAATCTGACTTATGATACGGTAGTTTCAAATGCTGGCACCAAGCAATACAGAGCACATTTTTTTTAATCAAACCACATCATGGATCTAATGCCATTATAGAACAAATTTACATAGTTTTATAGAATATCTCCACCCATAGTTTGCTCTTTCTCCTTGTTCAACTTATGAAACATGGCCCGTTAATGGGATATATATATATATATATATATGGTAATAATCGTCAGTGATAAATAAAATTAATATATCATAAAATTGCAAAGTTTAACACATTTTACGCTTAATTATCACATGACCAACACTAGAAAATTACTTGAACCAGAAGTCGGGCCGAAGGTGCTAATTAAAAAGCCATCCAAATATTGCCAAACAGGCAATAGAGAAAGAGACAGATATCTAAAATAGCGGTCCGAATCTGCTATCTCTAAACTCCGTCCCACTTACTGTCTGTTCAATAAAATCATTACACGTATTTAATTAATTAAATGTGTAACGATTTCATTGGACGAACAGCAAGTGAAACGTGTAATGATTTTATTGGACGGACAGCAAGTGAAACGTGTGCAGCAGATCCGAACCGCTAAAATGGAGGTGACAATAAAGGAGCAGAGAAATTAAACCTATAAGCATCATTTTAATTCATGTCTAATATAATTATTCTTAACTCTCAAGACTGAAAACCAGTAAAATGGACAAACTGAATCTAATTAGTTAACTGAGAGGCTTTAATTTATTTGTCGCATCTAATAATAATAATATGGTAATCACACTGCTAAAATCTGTTGCAGTTGAAGCTGAGCTTCATTAATCCTGATTTCTTCCTTCATTTTCCTTATAAATTCTTCAAACTTGTGGTTCAGTTCTTCTGTGCTTACCCTCACATCATCATCGTCTTCTTCCCCACCAACTACTGCCAATCCACTTTCTTCATCTTCTTCCTCACTCTCTTCCATTATAATGTGCTCTTCCGATCTATCTCTTTTTCTTCCACTTCTTCTAAATCCTGACCATGATCATAACTCTCTTGTTCATCTCGTTTTTTATCAAGAATATTTTCTTCGGGTGGTGGTCGCGGCACCATCTCGTCTGCCTCCAAGAGCTGATCAGGAATCGCTGGCTCTTTCTCGTCCCACGATGTCATGGATGATTCCACAGCTTCATTAATGATCACTTTCTCCGCAACAACCGGCTTCATGTTGGGGTACGAGGAGGAATTTATGCTGAAACTGAGGTTCTTGACCAAAAACGCAAGAATCCCATTACACAGAAGGAACATGTACTTCCTATCAAGAGCATGCGAGAGTACTGACGTCGAAACCTGAACATGACAAAAGACGCAGAAATCGAAACCTGAGACGTAAGAGACTAGAACAGAGAATATGGACAGTGGAACTAGAAATAGCAATGTTTTTCTGATAAACCGATCAGAGTTAATCTTATGGGTTCCTGTAGCTGTTTCAGACATATATTGATCACCATTTTGATCCATGATCTTCTTCTCCACTACTATATCTAGAATACAGGAAGGAGGTGGTGGGGTGGGGTGCGGTGGGGTATGGAATTTGCTGGAATGTACAGAAGAGAGGCCAGGGAGAAGTGTAGGAGAAGTGGGAAGTGCTATGCATTTATATATATATATATATATAATGAAAGGTGACATAACAGACAAATTGATATTATTGAATGGAAATAGGTTGAGGTAGAGACAGCCTTGGTGAAAAGGTAAACTATTATTGAATAGTAATAAGTGAAATGTGACAATAGATAGATAGATAGATAGATAATTGAACAATATGAGTGGAAGATATATGTTAGTAAAATATAATGGGTAGCATGTTGCTTTTGCAGTGAAATGAGCTTCTTTGGAAGTTTCTAGCATTCAAAAGCACTGTTCTTTGAAATTTACCATGAAACGGTGTGGCTGTACCAAACAGTCTGCACCGGGCAGAAAGGCCGTTGCCGCAGCCCAACTCAGCAGGGCGGCCGCACCGAGCCTATGGTGGTGGAGGCCAATATTTTTTCCTAAAAATTGTGATTAAGTTCCCAAACTTATTGATTTCTTATTTTGTTCTCTTTTAAGCCTCAAACTTCAAGTCTTTCACATAATTGGTCTTTGTTTCAATTGAAAGAATTTCTTTTGGCCACTTGCAACCAAATCTAATCCGGTCTGCAATATTATCCTACTTAGACTTGACTTTTGAATTTTTACACTATCTCATAATTGACTCTTAAATTTTTTTGGCCTTCGAATGCGTAATGAAACCCGCCAGTACGCGGACTGAATTTTGGTTCCCTTGAATATCATTATCAAAGTAATATATCATTGTTAAACTCTCTCATTCTTTATGATCAATCCACTAAAATACAATATTTTTTGGATAATTAAGGAAATAAATGAATGTCGCATTTTATGAAAAATGCAAGTTTTACCTATTAATGAATACCCAACAGAAAAGTGATTAGTCAAAAATAAATTATAATAACAAATTTTGGGTCATAAATTAAATTCGTGGACCGCTAAGAATTGATATGGGATTGATGAAATTGTTTTAATAGATTAAGTGGTCCTAAAAATATTGACACCTACCGAAATTAGTCGAGAACTATGATAAATTAGAGTAATATCTTTGGATCTCTTGATTTGATACTTGGAAATTGAAAAGATAATCAATGGCAAGGACATGGTAACTACTTTGAATTCAATCCAATTCCTTCGAATTTTGTTTTGACTCATGGTTTTTATTGATTATTAAGAAACTTTAAGGCCATATACAAATATACTTACACTGTAAAGCATAAAAGATTGTTCATGGTTATGCCCTTTGATTTGATCCATTACTTCGTTCATTATTATGCCCTTTAAATTGGCACATTGCCTCTTTTATTACTGTGTTCCAATGAACCTTTGCATATTGTTTCAATGTATCTTGGAACACTTGCTCTCTTAGCCAACATTTCTAAAGTTCTTCAAATCAAGAACTTGCTTTGCTGAACTTGATTTCTTCTTGATACAATTTTTACACCCATAAGTTGCCAAGAATTGTTATTCAGCATGCGATTCGTTGAACTATTGAGAAACTCTTCAAATAATATCTTTTCAGTTCCTGGTCGAAAAGACTATACCCTTCGAAAATCTATTCAGGCAAATTGTCCGAATCACTTATGTTCTCTTGTTAGACCCAATATTGTTTTGTATTTCCTACTTGAAAATTTCATCCACATGTACATATCACTTTTGCTTATAATTGATTGACGTTATCCCTTTTTCCTATGTATTCTTAACAAGCTCATTGCCCCTTACTCGTCAACAATAATCTTATTGCTTGAACTTGGAAACATTTATTCTTTCTTTGATGCTAATAGTCGTTTTATTTTGAGACCTTAACTTCTTGTTAGCCTTCACTTGATTCTAAAATTTGTCTTGTGTTATTTGCGGGAATAACTCAATCATGAAAATTCTCTTTGACAAAATGGAATCCCGTTGGCAAAGAATTTCCTTTGATATATGAATCGACATCAGTTCCTGATAAAATTGAAATTTATTTTTCTTCTTATATACCTTCTTTTTCTTGTTCTCACCTATTATTGATTGTCCTTGATTGTCTACCTGAATCTTGGAATATCCTCTAGGCTAATTTACTATTGTCTTTACTTGATTATATGTCTTTGTTCAATACCTTTTACCACCATTTGGTTAAAGTCATGAAATTGATTACTACCTATTGATAAATGATTCTCCTTACAATTTCGAAGACCTTCTTTACTTGACAAATGATATCATGATTCCACCTTTGTCCCATTCAACTCGATTTGATTACAAGGAATATTAACTCTTCTATAATTTGTGATTTTTTTCCTTGCTACTTTGCTTATACCAATGGCCCTATATTTTGTTTGTTATTCAAAATGTCTTTGACGTGTATTAGCGCCTTGGGAAAAAGTTTGAAACTTGAGGAGAATTTGTTTCTTTCCCCACCTTTCTTTTTCCTGCTCTCACCTACTTTTGACCATCTTTGATTGCCTATCTACTTGACATCTCAGAAATCCTCTTTGGCCTCTTATTAGTTTTATAGCCCTTTGTTTTTCACTACATGATTTCATTTAATGCATTTTGTTACCATTTTGATTGAGCTACTGAAATTGTTTGGTTATTACCTATCAACAATAGTCTTTTTTGCGATTCAGAAAACCTTATTTGGCAACAAATTGGGTAATTGTCGCAAAAGGACCCTAACATTTGAGGTTATTATGCAAAAGGACCCTATCGTTTTCACTTTGGCAAATTAGACCTCAACCTATCATTGTTCATACAGAAAAGGACCTTATTGTTTTTGTTTTGGCAAATTAGACCCTAACCTATCACTATTCATGCGGCAAAGGACCCTCTATCTCTTTCGGTCGAAACTTTCGTTAACTCGTGCATATTCTTCCATACCCAGTAACTTGATAATGATATTTATATCTTTTAAAAATTATAACATGTTTTTTCCACATCTTATAATAGTATATCTAATTATTATTATTGTTATTATTTATTATTATAATTATCATCTTTTGATATATTAAAACTCAGTGCTGATTTACCATTAGATATTTAGTCGTATTAGGAAATGATATGACGTGCCAAATAGTACATATTTAACACACCACATAAACGTCTGGCGATATATTTAAGGTTCATCTATGTTAATTTTTATAAATCATGGGGTTCAAATATAAAAATGATATGCTACCAGACGTTTATGTGGTGTGTTAGATATGTACTATTTGACAAGCCATATCATCTCCTAATACGGCTAAATATCTAACAGTAAATCAGCACTGAGTTTTAATATATCAAAAGATGATAATGATAATAATAAATAACAACAATAATTAGATATGCTATTATAAGAGGTGGAAAGAATATATTGTAATTTTTAAAAGATATAAATATCATTGTCAAGCTACTGGATATGGAAGAATATGCACGAGTTAACGGGAGTTTCGTCCGAAAGAGATGGAGGGTCCTTTGCCGCATGAATGATGATAAGTTATGGTCTAATTTACTAAGACAAAAACGATAGGGTCCTTTTTCACATGAACAGTGATAGGTTGAGGTCTAATTTGCCAAAGTGAAAACAATAGGGTCCTTTTGCACAATAACCTCAAACGTTAAGGTCCTTTTGCACCAATTACCCGCAACAAATTTATGTGAATTTGAAGTAATCTTGTGTCGATGTACCCTACCTCATGTTTCTGCTTATTTTTCCTTTCAACTTTGTTTAATCTCATGAGACATCAACCCTTATACAGTTCTGTATTATTTGTTATTTTGTCGTAATGAAAGTGCATAGCGGAAGCGATTCATTGAAATGAAGATGATCCGGTTGCGTACTATGCTTTTAAAAATAATAGTTATTTCTATAATGCTTAACGAATTTCGAAGACGAAATTCTATAAAAGGGGGATATTGTAAGATCCCACAAAAGTCTTATAAACTCATCATTTTGATAATGATGAGCGGGTTACTTGAATTTACATCAATTGAAAGGTTATAAGATCATACAAAGTGATCGAATTGAATTGCATCAATAGTAAAGTTGCAAGATTTGTCACTCGAACGAATACCAAGAAATAGAATGTGACAATATAATTATATCAAATTGCAAAGTTGAGAGTTGCCACTCAATTGACTAACAAAAATTGAAGTGTCACAATGTAATCGTATTTGAATTATTAGAAGAATGTTATGGACATAAATATCAAGAATTAGAACACGATTATTGACAATCGGAAGAGCGTCGTGTATTTGGACAATGAAATGGGAATTTAAACGTGGTTATTGACAATGTAAATATTATTGTAACGATGATTGAGTAACCACTTAAGATGCCACAAAATGTAAAAATTTGTTATTTGATGATGATTAAATAACCGTTTAGGTTTGTGTCAATTTTGGCATTAAATATAATGCCATAGTTGTATTTTGACGATGATCGAATAGATACTCGAGTTTGCATCAACTATATTATATGATTGACGATGATTAAATAACGACTCAAATTGTATCAATTATGTTATACGATTAAAAATCATTGCCTAAATGATGCGTAGAATGAAAACATAGTACTTAATTGATATGACTCGAAATATAACGACCTAGTTGTAAGATTATACTAAGTAGAAAGACTTCCCGAGCAATTTGCCACTCTGCCTTCCAAGTGTATGGCGCCAGATCACGCCATTTGTCGAGTTCTGATTGGCGGAACTCAAAGATTTATTAAAAAAAAAACTAAATTCAGATATTTTTAATGAATATAAATAGGGGCACAGGGAGGTGAAGATTTCTCAACCTCCCAACCAACCCTATCCCTGTCCCTCTCCCCCTCCCTCTCCCTCTCCCTCTCCATATATATGTCAATTATCCCACATCTTGATAAGTGCCAAGCCCTTCAAATGTATAACAAGGGGGAAAATTCATCCACAAGAATTGAGGGGAGAAGAACAACTCTTAAAACTTATCAAACACTTGGTTTAACATTTCCAAATGACCTTCCATCACACACACACACACACACATAAGAAATATAACTTGAAACACCACTTTGATCAGAGAAATTGAAAGTTTTGAAGGCATTTGCCAACAGCTCAAAGATTCTTTGAAAGAATCCAGCTAAAAGAGCTGAGTCACTAATACTTTGATTCTCTTTTAGTATTCTTCAAGCTTTGATAAGAAAAACATGATTTTGATTTAAGTTTCTATGAGATGAATATGAATTTTAATGCATTAAAAAGAAAGATTGATTGAATGCATTTGAATCACTAGTTGCTCTACCCGTTTTGTATTTGCTTTGCTTGCTTTGTTGTCATACTAAGAGTCATCTAATGATACCGAGATGAACGACGATTAGTATGGTATTTGCTTTGATTTGTTTAGAATTCCAGTAGGGGTCAATAGGGATTTGAATGTGGATCCACTTAATTGTACATGGCTATGATTGAATTGATATGAATTTTACGCGCACCACGGGTAGTAGTTTAACTAGTGATATGACCCATTTGTGCATTGAAAAGCTTTGTGTATTGAATGATTTTCTTGAAAGTAAATCTTTCAAATAAAAGGTAAATTAAAGGATTTTGTTACTCACTACGTACTTCGTACTCACTTCCCCTTCTACAATTTTTGTAGATGATTGAAGATACGATATTTAAAAAGTAAGGCAAGCCATGAGTTAGAGCATGCTTATGAGTGGGAGTAGAGTTTTACATGTAGTGGAAACCTGTTTTGAAGTGACTACGAATGCAATTATGAACGTAATGTCTTTTATAATAATAAGCCTGCCCACCTCTTATAATATATATATTTTACGTCTTATGTGGGTAGTCTTTGTAATGATTTGAAGCCTACATTTAAAAATAAAAGCTTTCTATTGATTTGGTTTGCTTTGGTAATCAATAAAATGTAACTATTAACATAACATGTTGTGTTCTTCATATCTTATTGAAAACTTAGTTTTAATGATTCTTTAAAATTTAACTTACTAGTTTAAGTAACAAGCTTTATTTTGTTAAACTCTACAAGACAAATACACTTTGTTTTATACGTCATGTCTCAACTATCTATATTGAAGCTTCTGCTATAGAATTCAAAATATTATTAATTAATTGAAATTGACAGGGAGTCTCCCCCCTGTACTGCTAGAAATAGCAGCACATTGCTGTGATTTTCGACTACTGGAAATGGCAGCACACTCTTTTCTGGCAGCCAAAAGGATGGAGTATCCATCTCCCCTTTTGGCTCCCGAAAATGGCAGCAAGGGGGAGATTCTTCCCCCATTGGTTGCTAGAAATGGCAGCCAAGGCCCCTCTTCCCGGTGCTTATGGAAATGGCAACAATTCCAGTAGCCTTGGGGGGTCTTCCCCCTCTTTTTTTTTTTTTTTTTTAAATTTAAAATATTAAAATCTTAGTTTTTTTGTATTTTTCCAAAATACCCTTAACTTTAACTGTAGAAATAGACGGTTTCCGTCACACGGATGTTAAGTGTAATACTTTTAAAAAGTTAGGGATGCTAAAACGAAAAATTAAATATTAAAGACGTAATTGATAAAAAGTTGAAAGGTTGGGAACGTTAGGTATAATTAACCCCACTTTTAATAAGTACATCACTATCAATTTACATATATGTCCGTAATAAAATTGATTATACATAATCAATATCAAATCAAGTCAAATATATATATATATATATATAAGATATTCTCTAACCACGTAATCTTTTCCTTTACACATTATTTATAACTCGAAAAATATACAAATTGGATCTTAACTTGAAACTTTCAATGTAGGCATTAATATGAGCTAATTTACTAGATCAATCTCCATATATATATATGTGTGTGTCTATATACATACATAAAAAACTATCTCTCAAAAAAAAAAAAAACTTTTTGAACAAACTATCTACTAAACTTAATTTAATAGAATCCTGAACCATCTATAACTACCAAAATTAGATCGATTTTATTTATTTGATTTGCCTTTAAAATTAAAATTAATTAATTAATATTCCAACCTTTTGAATAAGTTAATTAACTTTTACATATTTTCAAAAAACTTCTAAGTGCAATCAGTTCAATCCCCAGAAAAACTAGATTTCATTTTAATATTGGAAGAAAATTTGTTTATTTATTTCAACCATATTTTTTAATATTATAAATAAATTTAATTAACCACAACATACAACTACTTATGACAAATTTGTTAGTAATTTTAAAATTATTAACAAATTTGTCA
>CAVNYN010273360.1:0-23783 GCA_963692815.1 Nyctanthes arbor-tristis
TAATTAAGAATTTAAAAAAATAAAATTAAAAAGAAAATAACTACCCCTCTATGTAGTCTTCTCCTTATACGATATCAAGTTTTTAATTTTTTTTAGCACATGTGAGAATCTAATTTCTCAAATCTTTATAATAAGTTAAATTATTTTAAATTATTCTTCCCGTGCATCACACGGGTGAAAAACTAGATTGGGTTAATTGCTTTCAATTTACTGTACATTATATTTATTGTAAGATGATGCCAATAGAAACGAAAATTTATTTTTACTTATTATTTATCATAATTTATTAAAACTAAATATTAATATTTACGTAGATACTTTGATAAGATGTCTAACCGTACAACGCACGAGTGAAAATCTAGTTATAAATAAAGTGAAAAAAATGAGGACACCGTATAGTAATACATAAAGATATAAATTGTGCATCGCAAGAGCTCATAATTAATAAAGCCAATCATTTGCGCACACATGCCTTGCCTTCAAGGACTTATCATACATTGGCCGGCGCCAAGGACTTACCAATATCAATAAGAACGGCCTGGTATATAAACCCAAATAGTGGACCGCCGAGCCTCTAATAATGTGTTCATTATATATACTTTGTTAGACGGTTGCTGAGCCCCCGACATCTACAGATGTATACTACATCGAATGAAATGTATATATCTGGACGATCAATCAACATGCAGTATAACTATATAGAGATGACACAATCATCCATAGCATCTCATGCCAATCATTTTCATGGCACATGCATGTTCTCAACCATATCCTCACGCTCAATAGGTGCATATAACATGCATTGCAATACATATAACTCATTAACATATCTCAATGATACCAAATATATCATGCCGAATTCCTTTCACATATATCACATCTAAGATTGCCAATAGATGCTTAATTAGACGATATCGTATGATTATTATGTATAGCAATTATTGCAGTCATTGGACATGACAAATATTCATATATCACATTGTCATATAGGAATCATATATCGTATTGTCATATAGGAATACATAAAATTATAGTTTTGCATTGTAGTTAAACTGTTACTTACCTCCATCCTTAGCTATATAACTTTTCTTCTTCATGCATTACACAAGTCCCCAGTATTCATCTCCAGGGTTGAATAATTATTTAATTTCTACATCACACATATATAATTATCATATCAGAACAAAACTATGAAGTACAGATAAACAGGGCTTAGACAAGATTTTACTCGGTTGGCCGCGTAAGTTACGTGACTGACTACCTAGCAAGTCAGGTATTTGACATGGCTAGCTAGGTAAAACTAACCTGGCTGGCCATGTCAATATACTTGGTTGGCCAAGTAATATGTGTGGTAGGCTAGGTAACATCAAATGGCTAGTCAAGTAAACATGCCTGTCTGGCCAGGTAATTGATGTGGTAGGCCATGTAACATACGTAACTGGCCACTTATGTAAAATGAAACATATGGGATATTTCATGCACATTTGTTTCCACCAAGAACGTTTTCTAAAACTCTTTGATCACCGAATTTGGAATATCCTACTTTCACGCAATTCACAGGGGTCAACAAGCAATTGATATTTCACAATCAAGGGTGTAATACTCTTTGTAGTAGCGGTCCTTATATATCGTATTAACAATTGTGGTAAGAATGGATTCAGTTCTAGTACTCAAAAATAATATTCCAAAGCTTTCGTATGTTCTCCATTACTTTTATGGATAAGACCTATATTATAGAGTATATAAATTCGATCATAGGGATCAATTTCTAGCCGTTCATAATAATTCTGAGATTCAAGTTCTGTCTCATGCGACTTGAAACAGTCGATGCCCATATGTCAGCCCTTGGAGGAGCAAATATCTTCATCCCAACAAATCTATTGACGGCTGTAGCTTACGGTGCAGTCGAGATAAAAACCTAGGAGATTCAGACTCGTAAGAGCTCCAATTCCTTCGTTCGGGTCTCTAAAGAGATCATCCTTTTTGAAGACAACTTCAATTAGGTTTCTTTTCCTGGACTAGGAAACCTTTAAAGAGAAGGAGCGATGATATTGGAGGAAGGGAGAGGGAAGGGAGGAGAGCTATATGAGGGACAGCTCCTCTGGGGAATAAGATTCTAAAAAGGAAAAAAAATCCATGGATCCACGGGTTTGGCTAGCTATGAATGTTTGAAGGCGTCGCTGTCATCTCTCTTGTCCAGTAGGCCTACGAAAGGACACTCAGGAGGCTTTAAGGGTCGTTTAACTCACTTGTCGAATCTAGGAGAGACGGGATCTTACCTCTTTTGAAAGAAGTTAAAAAAAAAATATGCACTTAATTAAAATAGAATTTTCTAATTTCTTACTCTTACTTATTCTACTAAATATTTCAAATATTCAAATCAAGAGATCGGAAGAGCGTCGAATCGTATAAAAGGAAGGGATTAATTATGAGTCTCTGAAAATTCAACCGTTACATTTTCAATTTTTTACAAATATTGGTTTCAATTTCCCATCCCTATTTATTGAGGATCTGGCTTGGGGTATGAACGTAATTTTATTATTATTAAAATAATATATAACTCTATTACGCCACTTTGGAGAAATATTATTGGCCCTGTTTATTTAGAATTACCCATATTGTTGTATGCACAACAATCGTTGTTATCTATATTGCACAACTATTGTGAAGCAGTTGCGCAACTAGCTTTCACTTTCAGTAGCTTACTAAACTTAATTTTCAAATGTAGCACTGATATTAGATAAATTACTAAAAGGTTAAGAAAAGTCAACAGATGCACTATATATATGTTCCACAATACATATTCTATAAAACGGTTAATCACATAATAAAATTTAGAGTGTACGAAAAAATCGTGAGAACATAACGTAAGGTAATATTTTATTTCAAAAGTAATTTTTTATGTAATTCAAAAATTAGTATAAAGTTATAAAAGTCATAATTTAAATTTGAGACGTGACACCAGTCTGATTCACCCACCCACTGTAAGCGAGGTTACACTGCCCGCTTCGGACGTGGCTGGACACATAGGCGCACTGACTGGGTATTAAAAAAATTGAATTTCAATTTGAAAGGGCTTACAGTCGAGAACCCTATAGTCATTTGCCCCCAATCGCAACCCTCTCTCTCACCCTTTCCTTTCTCCTCCCATCTCTGGTGTTGTGGCGTATTGGCAAAGACCGGCGAGCGCGCTATCGGTGACCGATGATGGCGACTGAATGGCAGGGCCTGCAGTGACGATTTGTTCCCCTTTCCCTTTATTTGGTTCAGCACAAATGAGTTAGGTTCATTCTCGTAAAATCTTTGATTAATTCTCGTTAATATTTGTTAAATGTAGGCATTTTAGGTTGGATTTTGTAATGCCTTGAAGGTTTTAGGATTTGGTTATGTTGATAGAGCTTCCATTCCACTGGATTTAAGGAATTTGTTACTAGTTTCATGTTTCTTGGTTATTCATGACTTGAATGGGTGGATTTAAGGATGTCGGGAACATGGGTTGTAGTAAATAATGTTCATTACTCGTCCTAATCATTAGCTTCCACGAATAAATAACAGGAACTATTGTACCATTTTCAACAGCTGGACTGGGAATGATTGAATAAAAACTTTCATCTCCAGGCTCTGCAACCCTGCTTGCAAGCCTCCCAAAAGACAAACTAATATATCGAGCTAGCTAGTGAACCAATATATATTTGAAGTTTCTTTAATTTTTGATAGCAAGAAGTCGATATAGTACGTTGTCTCAGCTTGTGAGCTACATCCTAATTACTAGTTTTCACAATAGGTAAAGGAATGACAGCTGGTGCAGCAAATTCCTAGTAAAGAAAGCTCAAAGTTCGTTTGTTCATGTCACAAGAGTTAATTTGAAAAGATTTTTCATTGGATTTTGACATGCATGAGTGCTCTATGGTGTCGAAGCTAGGATGGTACAAAGAGCATATAACAATTAATCGTAATGTTACTGTGAAAGAAAGAAATTTTTGAGTTGGAAATTATGTTGATAACTTGTGAGAATTACTTCTCTTTGACCAATTATTTGCTGACATTTGGAGTGACTTGAGAAAGAAATGGTAACTTTACTGTCAAACTTAAGAAAGAAATTCATAAGTTGGAAATTTGTTGATAACTTGTGAGAAATGCTTCCATTTGACCAATTATTTTCTGAAATTTGGAGTGACTTGACCTGCATATTCTTAAGAAATGGTAACATTACTATCAAACTTAAGAAAGAAATTCATAAGTTGGAAATTTTGTTGATAACTTGTGAGAATTATATCCATTTTACCAATTAGAAGGTTGAAATTTGGAGTGATTTGGCCCGTATATTCTTTGATCAAATATCCCTAAATGTATTTCATGTTAAATTTGTTAATTATTATTGTTGTTGTAATTATTTTATGTGGAATGGGGTAGCAAATTATGTGAGAACGCATATCGACTATCGTTAACTGAATAAGTTAACGATTAAGAACAAATACCCACTCCTGAGGATTGAAGATCTGTTTGATCTGCTAAAGAGAGCAGCTGTCACTTCCAAGATTGACTTGAGATCAGGCTATTACCAGCTGAAGATCAAGCCAACAGATATAACCAAAACAGCGTTTAGAACCCGTTAAAGGCATTACGAATTTACCGTAATGCCCTTTGGCCTGACGAATGCCCCTGCTATATTTGTAGACTTGATGAACCAAGTGTTCAATGAGTATTTGGATTAGTTTGTTATCGTGTTCATCGATGACATCCTAATATACTCGAGGAACCCTAAACAACATGTCGAACATCTAAAGACTGCGTTGGAAACTCTACGGAGGGAAAGATTTTATGCCAAAATAAAGAAGTGTGAATTTTAGTTGGATCGCGTAGGTTTCCTAGGCCATGTGGTGATAGCTAAGGGGATTGAGATGGACCCCGCTAAGGTTGAGGCTGTTACTAACTGGTCTTCGCCTATCAATACTGCTGAAGTATGAAGCTTTCTAGGTTTGGCCGGGTACTACCGGCAATTCATAAAGGGTTTTTCTAAGATAGCGGGTCCAATGACATGATTCATCCGAAAGGGTGAGAAGTTCGTTTGGACAGATAAATACGAATAGAGTTTCCAGAAGTTAAAGAAGAGATTGGTTTTGGCACCAGTATTGATAATACCAGATGGCTCCGATAGATATGTGATCTACAGTGATGCATCAAAACTGCAGTTAAGATGTGTTTTGATGTACCAGGGTAACGTGATTGTCAACGCGTCTAGGCACTTGAAACCCTATGACGAGAACTATATGACCTATGATCTCGAACTCGTCGTTGTAGTGCACACTCTATAGATCTGGCGTCACTGCTTATATGGGAGTAAATGCGAGATTTATATCGACCGTAAGAGCTTCAAGTACTTCTTCACTCAGAAAAAGTTAAACATGAGGCAAAGAAGATGGTTGGAACTGGTCAAGGATTATGACTGCGAAATCCTATACAGTCCAGGTAAGGCTAACGTAGTCGCTGATGCCTTGAGCAGGAAAAATATGGGTCAGTTATCAGCACTCGGTACAGTCCAAGACCAACTGATTAAGGATTTTGAGAATTTGAGGATCGAAGTAGTTGCACCGCAGAGACCAGGATCGGTAGTGATTGCCAGTTTAACAGTTAAACCGGATTTAAGAAATAGAATTGTTATAGCACAGAAATATGATAGATTCCTAGAAAAGATAAGTGCTGGTTCGGAACAGGTTAAAGGAAGGGGTTTGAAATCTCCTCCGACGGCGCTTTGATATTTAATGGTCGCCTATGCGTGCCTAGAAATAATGAACTTCGAGACAAGATATTGCCTGAAGCTCATTCTGCCCCATATGCGACACACCCAGGTGGTACTAAAATGTACAGGGACTTGCGTGAAACCTTCTGGTGGAGAAACATGAAGGAAAGTATTACCAAGTTTATTGCAAAATGCCTGGGGTGCCAACAAAGTAAAAGCTGATCATTAGCGACTGTCAGAGTTGCTGAATCCTTCGGAGATTCCCGAGTAGAAATGGAAAAAGACTGCCATGGATTTCGTAGTGGGTCATCCCAGATCGACGAGTAAGCATGATGTCATTTAGGTTATTCTCTTCCGATCTCACAAAATCCACTCATTTCCTATCAGTCCGTATGAATCTCCACTTAGACCAGCTTGCTCAGATCTACATCAAGGAAATTGTGAGACTTCACTGAGTGCCGGTATCCATTGTATCATATAGAGATCTAAGGTTTATGTCAAGATTTTGGAAGTCATTACTGACTACGATGGGCACTAAGCTGAAGTTAAGCGTAGCCTATCACCCCTAGACAACTCGGACTATCCAGATATTGGAAGACATGATGAGGGCATGTGTTTTGGATCTGGGTAGTAGTTGGGAAACTTATTTGTCGTTCGTCGAGTTTACCTATAACAATAGTTTTCAGGCAACTATCAGTATGGCCCCATATGAAGCTTTATATGGCCGACGATATCGTTCACCAATTTATTGGGATGAAATTGGCAAGAGGAAGATGTTGAGGCCTGAGTTGGTCAAGAAGACAGTTCAGGCTATTGAAAAGATTAGGGCAAAGATTAAAGTTGCAGAAAAGTTATGCTAATCAGAAGAGGAAAATTATGGATTTCCAGGTCAGATAGAAAATATTTCTCAAAATGGCGCCAATAAAGGGTGTACTTTGTTTTAGCAAGAAAGGAAAGCTGAGACCAAGGTACATCGGCCCATTTGAGATATTAGAAAGAGGTGGAAACGTGGCGTATCGTTTGGCATTGCCTCTAGAACTTTCGACAGTGCATAACGTGTTCCACGTATCTACGTTGAGGAAGTATGTTCCCGACCCAAGTCATGTGGTTAATGTTCAGTCAGTTACAGGACGCGAAGATCTGACTTACGATGAAACTTCAGCTACTATACTTGACAGAAAAGTACATATTTCCAGGAATCGAGAGATTCCGTTAGTAAAGATCCAGTGGGGCTGCCATAGTAACGAAAAAGGCTACGTGGGAAAAAGAAACAGATATACTAGAGAAGTATCCAAAACTAACAGAACTACTAAGCTAAATTTCAAGGAAGAAATTAAATTAAGTGGTAAGGAGGTGTAGCAAACTGAATTTTCTTAATTGAAAAGTTCAACTTTAAAAGATTTTAAAGGAATTTAAGTGTGTCGTTATCACCATAATCCGTTATTTTTAATATTGGTCACGATAAAGATTTAAAAGATTTTACGTCGCTCGTCTAATTTTATTTTCAAGAAAAATTCGAGTTTTTAAGTAATTGGATTTCTAGCTCAAGTCCAATTATTTAATATTCTCAAAAATTCGCGTATAATGTCCAAATAACCGTCGGGTTAATTAGTGATCCAAAATTTATATTTAAGACCAAACTTATTTTAATTTATTTCTAGGAATCTATTTCGGCCAATTTTGATTCTAAGCTTATGATTCATTTATTTAGTCCAAATTTTAAAGTCTTGTAAAACAAATTTTAGTCCAGATTTTTAATTCAATTATTTGAGCCAAATTCTCACCCCAAGTTCTTGTTCATATTAGTTCAAGAAAATTTTAAGGCCAATTTAAAGCCCACTTTTTCAGTTGCGTTAACCAAATAGAACTTGGACCAGTTCTACTCTATAGACTTACATCGAAATCAATCAGATTCATGGCTAACCAATTTTACCGTTTGAAATTTTTCACGTCCTGTATCTCAGCAAGCATAACTACCCCAACTTTCCTACTTCTCTGATTTCCTGTAACAGACAATCTGATTGCCAAATCCCCCACGTTCTTTTGCTTAAGTATGTATTTATATGTATCAATACTCCCTGTTAACCATACGCACACAAACGATTTTAGCAAAAGAAAAATAAAATTAAATAAAACAGCAATTCACTCCATTTCACTCTACATTCAGAAGCGATTCCAGCAAATATTCACACATTCCCAGCGATTACACTGCAAATTTCATATACACAGCAACACTCCACCATATATACACAGAGAGACCACCACCGCCCCTTCACAGTTCCCTCGTCTGAAACAATCAGCCTCCACTCCATTCAAACTCAATTCAGAAAAAGAAAAAAAAAAAAGAAAGAAATAGAGAAGCAGCCAGCCACCGCAGTGTGACTGTCGGCCCTTCAGCCAAACCCCAACACCAGAACCAGAGACTTACCTTGGTCATTACCCTTCGCGAAGCCATGCTCGAACCACCCCAAAATGCAAACCCATTTTTGAACACAATTGCTTCACTCGTGGCCTCCAAATCGAACCTCCATTCCTCGAACCACAGCTAAAGCTTTGAACTCCTTCTCGGTCACCGCCTCCATCGTGAACCCATGTCACCGGACCTTCTCTTTCGCCTCGAGCCGCAACCCAAACTGCAACTCTCTCTCACAAGCTCAGAATTCCCAATCGCCCCCCCGTCACCTCTCACTCCCTCACTCCTTGTTTCCTTCGATCAATTTGGGCAGAAGGGGGGGGGGTTAGGGATTCGATTTTCAGTTAAATCCCAATTGCCCTCAAGTCCGGATGTTTGTTATGCGCTCGTTTTGATCCCCCATGTTTTATTGTTATTTAAGTTAACCCAGAGTTCCTGTTTAAAGCGTAACAGCCCTTACTTTTTTGACTCAGCCAATTCAAGGCCGGAAATTTATTAGTCAGGCTCATTTCAGTCAAAAGATTTTAGTTTTATTCATTTTAGTCCCCAATATTTTGAAAAACACCATTTCAGTTTTGAAAGTTTTGAGAATCCTGTTTTAGCCCAAAAGTTTTTATTTAGTTATGTTTAGTCCTAAAGCTTTCAAGGTTCACGATTTATTTACACTTTTATTCAATTTTAAACATTTTCAAATTTCTAATATTTAATTATTTACTTGTATTTACTTGCTAGACGAGGAGTATAATTTGACTTATAATTGACCGCCCAGTTGCTCAAACTCAAAAGGAAAGTATAACGAGGTAGATTTCCTATTTAAAGATTATTTTCAAAGTATGTGTGCACATTTATGAAAAAGTATGGTGCAATTATATATTATGAATTTATGCATGTGCTGTATGTGATTTACGGAAACACGAAAAGTATGCGCATAATTAGCTCACCCTAATCGAGAGCCCACAGACTTAGCTCGTCATTTTGACAGACCCACAGACATAGACAATTGGCTTGTACTAAGACAAGCTCACAGACATAATTTACATGTGTATATGTGTTTAAATTGTGTAGTACGTATTGCATGTTTTAAAAAGTTGTGCGTGGGAATCTACTGAGTATTTCTTCGAAACACTCACCCCTTTATTTCAAACTATTACAGGGTCTAGAGCTGGTAGCGACTCGATCAGCGATGACAATTGAGGAAAAGAAAAAGAAATGAATTGATTTCTTCTATTGGAATTAGTAGAAGCTATTTAATTATTATTTCAAAGTTCAAAGGTTGTGTTAATTTTTGACAATGGATTTATTGGAAATTATTTATGCAATATTATTAAGTTATTTTTTAAAAAAAATTTCCACACTTCTTTATACAAGTGTCTATTTCCGCGTTTAATGAAGAAAAGTAAAGAAGTCTAGTAGCGTCTCGGGTGCTTAGAACTAGGGACATTACAATATGTGCATTTTGAAAGTAACAATGTCACTTTAGAAGCACAGGAAAATATATACGCAATAAGTTCTTGTGGCCTAAACAAGTGAAGCTGACTAAAAAACTGTCAAATGCGGTAAATATTTACACTTTAGTGTAAATGTATAATAATCTCTATAATAAAAGGTATAATGAAGTAGAAATGTGCAAATTGTGTTCAAAAAGTGACTAGGGACTTTCATACTATTCATACGTGGTATGTCATACCTTTTGTTTTAATGTCGATCTATCAACAAGCATAATAACCGCGGGAAGGCAATAACATCATCTTTTGTTGAAAATGGCAACCATGGAGAAGTGAAATAGAAGAGCGAGCCAAACATACATACGTATGGACTCTATTAACGATTATCTTGAAATCAAGAAGACGGGAGATGAAAGTAAGACAAGCTAATTTCAAACTTAACTTAGCAAACTCTGTCAAATAGAATCCGGTTTGCTATCACTATTCAATAACTCACACTCATATCTATCCAAAGCCACTCCCCTATACCAAATTGCCACAACGTCACACGTCTATTCAGTTCCTCACACCAAAATTGATGAATAAGATGACATTCGTGCTTGATATTAGTATGTGTTGCTCTATTGCCATCAAATAGTATTATGATTGAATACACATATCGCCATATCCGTACAATAGTTGGTATTCCTCAACAAGACAGACAATAGGCAAGAAAAACTATCAATACCCTCTATAGTTCTTGTCTAATCGTAATCCTACTGCTACATGCGCGATGCAGGAGTTTTTTTTTTCAGCATTGGTCCCTACTTTTCTAACATATGCCACTCTCAGCATTACAAGAGATGAACTTTCAATGTTATCATATGTCAATACATTGTATTCTAGCAAGAAGAAAAGTTTCCACAACATATAAATGTCCCTTTTATCATTCAGACTAGAAACTTAAAAACATCAATTATTTGATTAACAGTAGATCTCTTTGCAGACTTCCATAAAATATAAATTACACATCCTATCATCTTGCATTGGACAAATCCAAAATATCAAAATTAAAACCATGCAAAACAATGGTCATAGCGTAATTCATGAGATGCACACAATTATAGGAATCTAGTAAGTAAACTTACCATCGAGATATTTGAAATGCGATACACTGCAAGACCTGATTGGCATTGTTACCTAAATGACCTTACCTAAATGATGAGATTAGGGTTTGCCAGCGTTGTTAAAATATGAGAAAGGGAGATAGACGAATAAGCTGCGATAAATGCACAGGACTCTAGTGAGTCACAAGTAGTAGAGGTGGTTGAGTGATTTAGGATTTGGGGGTAAATAGGTCGAGTACTTGGTTGTATATACTGTACCCAATTTTGTTTACTCATGCTCGAGGGCGAGGGCGGGAGGGCAGTTCCTAGTGATGGTGAAACGATGGAGATCATGGCAGGTGATAGGGGAGGAAAAAGTTGAGATTCTAGATGGCGGATGGATGAAGATAGATGAAACAGTATCGATCTAGGGATTTTCTTATTTGAAGACTTTCGTACACCGGATTTAGGGATTTTTTTTATATTTCCAACACAGGGTCGAGGAAGAAGTTGACCCTACCACAAAGCCGTCTGACAGGTTCGCAGAGTAGCATAGAGGTGTTTCAGTCCATTAATTGGTAAAATGATGAGACAAACGACATTTTGAGTCAAACTGACATTTATGGCATTACCCCCATGAACTTGACATTTTGGTATTTCTTTCTAAAATAAAATCAAGTAACTCTTAATATTTAGGATTTTCTTACTTTTTTATAAATAAAAATATGCACCAAGTAGTTTGCTTTTATTTGTTTATATTTTCTTATTTTTTATTGTACATCCATTATACAATATCTAAATCAAGAGTTGTGTGTCTATAGATACCATGATTTTCCTGCTTTTTTTACATGACTTCTATCGATACTGCATTTTGTGGTGAATCTCACGTACTGCATTTCTTTTTTTTCTTTTTTTTTTAATATAACAAACTAAGTAATATCCCTTCTAATCTTCATCAGCCACGGGGAAATCTTGGCTTCAATTCTTCATTTGCTGCAGAGAAATCTAAGCCTCAATCTACTGAGATTTTTGTGTTATGATGGTTCATCTACAATGGATCTTGCCGTCGCCGATGGTAAGAACCGCCAATCGTAATTGGACAAGAAAGAAACTGGGTATTTCTTGAATGACTTTAGCATGAAGGGAGACAAAGCTCAAATTTCACAGAATAATCTTATCATTGTATTACTTGTAAAAATGCATGAAAGATTAGATAAATTGGAAAAAGATGTTTTCACAATAATGAAAGACAAGATAAAAGCTGCCCCTTCAATTGATGAAATTGAACAAGCTTTTAGTAAGATCACTGTCATACCTTCTTCAGAGAAAAAACCTCTTAAGAAGAGTACAAAATTTTTCACTTTTAATTCTGAAACTCCTAAAAGATCTATCCTATGAATAGACGATCTTTTACTAGAACTTCAAGGACATTTGCTTCCACATCTGCTTCAACTTCAAATAATAGATCTTTGCTAACAAGAATTGTTAGTAGAAAAGAAAGAGATCCTATTGTTCTGATTTGGAAAGATCAACAAATATCTTTTCAAATAATGAATTGCAACTCATGAACCCTTCAACCCTTTATCAAAAAGGATTATTGGGAACTCAAATCGGTCTATATCATATACAAGGGAAGAAATACTTGCTATGCCAACAGGAACTCAAGTAACTCTTGATTTGATGAATGACACTTCTTCCAAAGAATTATCAAGACGAGGTCACAATATAATTCATTTTGGACTTCTTGTCATAGGATTCAATGTTCTAGCATGAAAAGGACTTGGATCTAAAGCACTTGTTGCGCTTTTGACACACAATCTCCTCACATGAAAGAAGCCAATTTGGGAATCACTAAAATTGATTTCAATAATAATATTGGCGTAGCATATATTGCACCTGATAAATTCTTGAAAACAATTCCAGAATTTATTCAACAAGTCAAACTTGTCATCCAAACCAAAGGTTTTGATGATTGGATTGGTAACAATCTGGTTGTTAGAATACACTTCATAGGAAAAACTATGAATAATACTAGCACTAGATGCAGACTGAAAATTGATGGTATCATCACTACGCTAGAATATCTTAGTGTAAGGTTTTTGGCACCATTAATTACTTCTTCAACATTTTATCTTGGTTCTGAATGGACAATCCAAAATCCATCAGATTCTCAGACAATTCAAATTCTGAAACCAAGAGATGCACTAACTTATGGTGATGCATCAGGAAATCTATCAAGATCGGAAGAGCAAATTATCACAATGATAGAAATCCTCTTTCAGGTGGAGAAACAGAAACTGAATCCTCAAATGATTAGAAATAATCAAGGATAATCAACAAGAGGATTAGGATCTATATTAGAACCTAACACCAAAAATGTTATTCAGCGTGTAAGAACTTGTGGTATTCTTATGAAACTCAGCACATTTTCTATCCCTCCTAAGGGAGAAAATATTGAGAACAATTGTTTAGATGATGGAATCACCATTAGTGAACTCATAAATGATATTATCCAGAATGATAATGACATATCTGAACAGACCACCTTGGAAACAAATCAAACTTCTCCAATAGCAGAGATAGTTTCTACTAGACGAATTACACTTATGGAACGATTTTTAGATGACAGTAAATCTGTTATTTCTAACACTTTAACATCTAAAACTAGTCATCACGGTTTTATGGCAGTTTTAATGCCTAAAACTGAACTTGACAAAATGACCTATTCTTTAAGACATCCTTCCAGACTATGTCATTCCCTATGATAATGAAAGAAAAGATTTGTGTACAGTAGGAAAGAGAAAACCCCCAGATCCAAACTTTTACTTTCCAAATGCAATCCTGAATCTTGCTGGAATACATCCTCAAGATTGGAACACCTATTTGGAACAACGGACTGGTGTAGTCTATAGAGACTATTAATCTGACCATAGCCATGTTGTTGACGGTGGAACAATGGTCCAAGTAGCTGAAAACTACTTAGAAGATGTTGTTAGAGCTATATGGGAAGCTTAGAAAACAAATTTTCTTGATAAGCTTGCTAATCTTGTTGCTCAAGGAAACAACATTAACAATTTCACATATCTGGTTCATAGAATCCTTACTACAGGAGATGTGAATATAGGTCATGTTTTTAGACAAGCAGATGCTATGACAGATCTTGAACAAATTCAACTTAAAAAGTGGGTACGAGTTATCCCATTTCTACAAGATTTCTTTGCTCTCACTGCTATCTCAGGCAATTACTTTGCACATGAGCTTGGCACTAGGTTATTTACTAAACTTCCTAGCGATTTATGAAAGGAAATTGCTAAAGCCTAGACTAGATTTGATTGGACAAACTTGTTACCTTAATATAATAATTTAGGTGCAAGAATCAGCTTAATATTTTTGAAATTAAGAAATGCTATACTTATATTAAGCCTGCAACCTGCTCCAGATCCACTTGCCTACTGCAAGAAGCTTCATGGTCCTGAGGCCGAGGATTATAGAACTAGAGTTGCCCTTCTTGGTCTAGGTCTTGATCTTAAAGACTGGGATTATAGGGCCGTAACCAGTATGGATTCTTGATTTTTTTGTTCCTGAAAGGATCACCAAATGTTGATTCATTGTACCATTCTAGTACGGAGCATCTCATAGGATGATGCACCATAGGGTTTCTTGTCCTTTCTTGGAGGGCAGAACATAGGATTTGGGGAAAAGCAAGGCCTTTTATCCCATGTTCCACTAAGGTTCTCCTTTTTCAGGGCTTCCAAAGGATGGCATGAAAATGTTTTAATACCTCTTGGTTCAAAGAATGCGTAGTAAGGTAGCGTACTACTCAATCTTAGAAAGAGATTTTTGTTGCAATCGAGGCAGTGTCTCATAGTAACTCTTTCCCATGAAGGAATTGACCATGGTTTATAGAGTTCTATAGGTGATATGGCATCATATGCCTGCACAAGTCTATCTATTGTCTAAGATTTGAATCTCCTTGGGAGAAATACGGTTCAATTTGGGTATCAAAGTATTCATCAGGATCTATCATTCTTAATGATGTTGTGTGTTCATGAGGAACTACCCAAATGTTTTGATCCCATATAATACCATCATTGTATTGTTTGAGATCCATTGTAATAATCTTTTCTAACAGTTCAAACTTAACAAGATTATCATTGTATGTTGGATGCTTCATATGCTTAAGGCAAGCATATAGAGTCAGTATATTGTGTTCATAAATATTATAATTTTTATACCTTGAATGGGCACAAGCAATAATATTAGAGTTTGTTTCAACTGTGGAATTTGGTGTTTTATTATCAGAGTGATTATTAGAGTAATCAGGTGTTTTAGCTGCAGAATTTGAGTTGTGCTAGTTATAACCGTGGTAATCATACCCAAAATTCGTTTTGAAATATTTTTTCATTTCAAAGTTAAACACTATAAACATCAAACAAGTTAGTGCAGAAGTTAGGCAACAATAACAAAGGAATAGGAAACAAACAATATAAAACCCTATCATGGTGAACTAGCAATAAAACTATATGGAAACCTCATACACATGTTCAGGGTACTGCTAGAAACATTGGGTACTTTTGGGTGATTTCTGGGACTTACTTCTGCCTTCTCTTGAGGACTTACACACTGCTCATACTCTTTATTTTCCCCAACATCAACCTGACTCAGCGTTGCTGCTAGGTTTACTCATAGTTACTCTAGTTTGCATGACACTATGATAAAATCTTAGGCAGTTAAAAACTTATCTCTTCATTGTTTTTGTGACTTCCTTCCTACATTGCTTGTTATCTGCTTATAGTGTTTTTGTTTGATTTAGCCTTGTATGGCCGGCTTAGCCATTTTCAAAAAGTAAAACAGAGCAAGTGTTAAAAGAAGATTTTTATTACTTCAATATTTTACAATGTATGCAAGTTTTGTTTCTGATGCATACTTCAAAATGTTGAAGGCCATCTCCTCTTATAGAACAAGGAGAGGATTATAGTTGTGGCTTTCCTTTGCTAATACAGCTGGAAAGAGACAATAATTCAGAAGCATTACGCGTTTTCTGAATTCGTACAAAGAAAGTCAAAAAGTGCACAGTAAAATTTCAATTTTTTCCAAAGTGCACAGTGCAAAATAGCATTAAACAGTGTCAAATAATAGTTGTACAGTATCTGAAGGACATGCACAGTATTCTGTCAAATAATAGCTGTTTTTGTTGAAAGATTTGCAAAAAGAAAGATTCCTTTTGTCCCAACTTTTTGCTTTTCTTCACACGTTGTTGTATTTGTCAAAAAGAAGTGTCGATTCACTTGTCCTTTTCTTCTTTTGGTTGATCACGCGCTGGATTGAAGCTATCAGTGATGTCCTCATCTGCATAGTCTTCTTTTCCTTGTGAAGAAGCTGAGCTCCTACAGGGATCCAATGGTCCTCCACTACAACCCATAGAATAATTCTTTAGTAGCCATGGTGCGCTCTTTCCTCCTATCAATCTTCTAAAACCTTTAGACGTTGTTTCATCCAAGTCCAAAATTTTGAACAGTTGAAAAAATGTTTTGGCTTCGGTAGAGCAATAGACTTTTGTAAAATATTCTTCTGCTACCAGAAACATGTTGCTATACTCTGGTTTCATTGGGTTCCAGTACCAGTCTGAACCATGAAATTTTACATTAAAAATTCTGATTTGGTCAAGCAGAGTAGAAGAGTTCTTTGTAATACTAAGATCATGAGGAATATCTTCATCTTCTTCAAAAGAATAGAAGATATATAGATAGGAGCGTTGACTGTAAATTTTGAATATTTTTCTTGCAGGATTAAATCGTGTTTCCCAAGAAGATAGTGAAGAGTCAACTTCAGTTGCCAAACTATCACCAAAATTAGCAAAGAGATAGTTGATGACATTTTGTAATGGAGGTTGAATCTTTATGTTGTTTAGTTTTGTCATGTGCAAAGAGGCAACAAAACCAAAATCAAGTGAAGTCTGTGGCATAATTTTTAATCTCAGAAGTGTTTAATCTCAAATTTATCAAAATTAATTTGACATATGAGATATGAAAAAACCAATTGATATCTACAAAGTGGTGTTGAGATATCAGCGTTTAAAAGGATTGTGGAAATTTTATCCTTGCAATCAGGGCAGACCTTTTTGCAGTTTAAGAAATGATTGACATGATAAGACCAATATGTGTTAATCCAGTCACGGTCAATTTCTTGTTTTGAAATACAAGTTAAAAATTGTTGCAATGTGTTGAAAATCTTTTCATATTGGTTTCCTATTAAATCAAGATAATAGGAGAGATAAGGGACAAAAACCTTCTTTTCTGTTTTAGTTCCTGAGGTTGTTGTAATTTTAGCAAAAGATCGGTTTGTAATCCTAATGGGAGGAACACGTTACACATTTGATGAAATAAAGATTTTTTTCTTTTTCAAAAACCTTTTTAGTTGCCTTTTCTGCTTAAAAGAAAGAATTAAAACCTTTGATTGAAGGCGTTCTGTAGAATTTTGGAAAATCTTTTACTGCATCTTGGATTTCATCCATGGTAGCATAGATTCCATACTTTGATCCATTAAAAAGAACAAAGCATGTTGGAGTTGGCTGTTCAATTTTTGTTTCTATTGGAATTTTACCTGATTTCTTTAAGGATAGGAAATGTTCAAACAAAGAATTCACAACATGAATCTTTTTTCTAAGATCATTATGTGATGTTGGAAGTCTCCACAAGTTGCCAATCAGAAAAAGTTCTTCTTTACTAAGAAAATGTGCTCTTCCGATCTAACATAATTTCCAGATTGATAAGGATATACAAGAAGAAGAGATGTTCCAAATTAGAGTTTTTCTTGTTGGGATTGAAGTATGGGACGGATGCCCTAGGCCTTTGGAGGCATGTTGTAATTTTCTGCTTTCCTGCAAAACAATTACAATCAATTTATTTGTCTTGTTCAAGAAGCTCAATATGTCTTGATAACATATCAGCAATCTGATTGTTTGATCCTTTAATATGTTCCCATTTAATTTTGAGACTATGATTAAGGATAAATTCTTGAAATTTCAACCATCTGTTGGAAGTTAATTTCTTTTGCGATTTGTTTTGGCTATATTTTACTATAGCTTCACAATCAGTGTGAATTGTTATTTGTTGTTTAGATATTATGAAAAGTGCAAAGGCTTCTACAACTTAGATTATTGCAAGCAGTTCATAATCTAAAGATGTGAGATAACTAGTTTCGTGATATTTGCCAGAGGCATATCTACAAATCTGTTCCTCATGTTTGGATGAAAATTCATTTGGTTTTGCCAAAAGAATACCAGCCCAACCATCTTTACTTCCATCATCTTCTCTTACCAAGTAATCTTTTCTTAATGAGAGTTTGAGAGGTTTATTTTTGAAATTGCTTGTTTGATTTTTCTAACAAACTCTTCATCTTGACCATTGAATTTTATCAATCCAGTGCCACTAATCTTATTATAAAGAGGGCCAATTAGTCTAGACAAATTTTGAATAAATTGTCTAGCATAATTTGATGTTCCTAGAAATGATCTAAGAAGTGTGACATTTTCCAGTCAGTTTGGATACTCTAAAGCTTTCTTTGTAATGTAATCTTGTAGATTTATAGTTCTATTTCCAATTTCAGCTTCTAAGAATCTAATGTGCCTTTTTTCCTAGCTCTATTTTCTTCTTGGATACAACCAAACCATGCTTTTCAAATAATGAAATGATGGTATGGAGATGAGCAATATGTTCTTTTTCTGTTGCAGAGAAAACTAAGACATCATCTATATATACACAGGTGAAATCCTTGTATGCATTGAACACGTTATCCATCTTTCATTGGAATACTGAAGATGCATTTTTTAATCCAAATGGCATGACAAACCATTCAAAATATCCTTCCGTGTAATTAAATGATGTCCAAGGAATTGAATCAGGGTGCATTTTTTTCTTGCCAGAATCCTGATTTCATGTCAAACTTGGAAACCCAAGTTTTTCCTTGAATTTGTTAGATCAAACTATCTTTGTCAAGAATAAAATACCATCATCACGAGTATTATCACTCAGACGTCGATAATCAAAAATCATCCTAGATTGTCCTCTGACCAATAAAAGTATAAGTGTGATGTTTAGACATTGAAGGTCTAATAACGCCACGTTCTAATAATTGTTCAATATGCATCTTGAACTCTTGTTGAGCCCAATCCTCATATTTGAAATTTGGAGATGTAATCTTCATATCAGAATTAATGATATCAAGTTTACATTCAATTTCATTTTTGTTCCAAAATTTGATTGGATTATCACCGATAATACTAGAGAATTTTAGTTTCTTGATGATTTCATCAATTGTTAGATAGGACGTGATTGTTTTAATTACCCTAACATTATTTATTAAGGCCTCATCAATTGTGATACCATGACATAACCTTTTGTCTACCGGATCTTCAGTATCTAAGGTTTACAAATATTTACTACATTCTTCTGCGGCATCAATTTGTGTTGCAATTAAAGCATTTGTTCCAATTTCCTTCCTGAGGTTGTACAAGGACATTTCTCTTTCTATTGTATTTGTGGAAGGATTTTTGGTTCTCTTAGGTATCCATCAAGCTTGCTTAGTGCATACTCTGAGATAACCGGTGTTAAAACTGACCATTTGCTAAATAAAGCATAATCAACAGAGATAACAAGAGAGGCTTGTTGTGTATAGATAAAACCAAGACCAAGCGTGATTTTAATATGCTAATGTTTTAATTTTGTAATCCATACTTATGGTAAGTGCGTTTCACGAGACCATAGATTACAATTTGTTTGGATACTAATTTTGACATTATAGACAATATGCTCATTTTAGTATAGTTGTGCCATTGTATTGGGTAATACATTGTGCGCGAGGTGTTTTAGTGATTGCAATTAGCAGTACAAGTGATCCATCAACACTTGTTGAAGAAGCACCAGTATCAACTAAAGCAATAGCTTGTTTCTTATGTCGTTTGACATTAATTGTCATAAGAATAAGAAGATCTTTAGGGACTTTAGTGTTACAGATTAAAGGTATCTATTCACTTTGTTGAGGATCATCTAAAGTATGTGCAAAACAATGTTCTGAACTCTGCTCGTGGATTGTTATGCCTTTTGTGAGATTAAATTCTAAAGAAGAAGGTAACAAATCTTCCAGAGATTCCTTTTGCTTACCTTTCTTTTGTTGTTGAATATATTCAAGAAATTGTTGTTCCAAAAGGTTGAAACGTGTTTCAAAAATAGAAAGCCTTTGTTCTACAAGAGAACTAGTAGAATTGCTGGTTGGCTTTTCTTGTTGTGGTAAATCTATATCAAACATTAATTTGATACATGTTGCACAAATTTCAATCAAGCATTTTAAGCATTTAAAACGTCTATTGAAGGCAGGGTACCAGTCATAAGTATAACATTTGATATTGTCACTATCATACTTATGTTTTCAATTGTGTTCACAAGTGGATAGCCTAGGATCAGGAAGTTGTGACTGAGAAATACCTACACAGCCTAATTGCGTAAATAGATCGTCTCCCTCTTGTGTAATAAAATTATGAGTGAAATATGATCCACATTGATATGCCGTATATTTTGATACTAGCATTTGATGATGTTCATCTTCTGGATATAGAAGGGTTGGAATGTCTTCCAATTGTTCTATTTCTTCTCTTTCTAGAGCTTCAATAGAGTAATTTCTTGACATTTCGTCAGAAATTTCAATGAGATCTTCACTTATGGTGTTCACCAGACATGTAGCTCTACTATAGAGATTATGTGTAGATGGACAGGTAGAACTAAGATGTCAAGCAAAGCAAGATTTTCTCTACAAACCTTACTTATGTCATGTTTTCTGACATGCTTATCTTTGTTAAGATAAGGAGATTTAGTCTTAGACTTCCTCAACTAGTAAGACTTACTCTTCTTTGGATCAGCTTCTTTAATCTTTTTCTTAGGTTTATGCTGCCTAAAAGGTGCCACATATTGTTGAGGAGTGTAGATCTAGCTACAAAATCCTATATTATTTCTCTTAAGATCTTTCTGTATCTTAATATAAGTACATCGTTTCTTAAGTTCAGAAATAATAAAGCTGATTCTTGCACCTAAATTATTATATTCAGGTAACAAGTTTGTCCAATCAGATTTAGTCCAGGCTTCAACAATTTCCTTTCCTAAATCACCAGGAAATTTAGTAAATAACCTAGTGCCAAGCACATGTGCAAAGTAATTGCCTGAGATAGTAGTGAGAGCAAAGAAATTTCTAAGCTAGGTTGTTCAAGATCTCTCATAACCTCTGTTTGTCTTAAAACAAGACATGTATTCACATCTCATATAGTAAGGATTCTATAAACCAGATATGTGAAATTGTTAATATTGTTTCCTTGAGCAACAAGATTGGCAAGCTTATTAGGAAAATTTGTTTTATAAGCTTCCCATATGGCTCTAACAACATCTCCTAAGTAGTTTTCAGCTACTTGGACAATTATTTCACCGTCAGCATCATGGTTATGGTCGGATTGATAGTCTCTATAGACTACATCAGTCCATTGTTCCAAATAGGTGTTCCAATCTTGAAGATGTATTCCAGCAAGTTTGAGGATTGCATTTGGAAAGTAAAAGTTTGGATCTGGGGGTTTTCTCTTTCTCGCAGTATACAAATCTTTTCTTTCATTATCATAGGAAGTGACATTTAGTCTAGGAGGATGTCCTAAAGAATAGGTCATTGTGTCAGGTTCAGTTTTAGACATTAAAGCAGCCAAAAAATCATGATGACTTGTTTTAGATATTAAAGTGTTAGAAATAACAGATTTACTATCACCTAAAAGTCGTTCCATAAGAGTAGTTTGTCTAGTAGAAACTATCTTTGTTATTGGAGACGTTTGATTTGTTTCCAAAAGTGGTATGTTCAGATATGTCACTATCATTCTGGATAATATTATTGATGAGTTCACTAATGTTGATTCCATCATCTGAATAATTGTTCTCAATATTTTCTTCCTTAGAAGGGATAGAAAATGTGCTGAGTTTTGTAAGAATACCACAAGTTCTTGCGCGTTGAATAACATTTTTAGTATTAGGTTCTAATATAGATCCTAATCCTCTTGTTGAATTTCCTTGATGATTTCTAATCATTAGAAGATTCAGTTTCTGTCTCTCCACCTGAAAGAGGATTTCTATTATTGTGATAATCCCTAAAATCAAATTGATAGATTTCCTGATGCATCACCATAATTTAGTGCATCTCTTAGTTTCAGATTTTCAATTGTCTGAGAATCTAACGGATTTTGGATTGTCCATTCAGAACCAGCATGAAATGTTGAAGAAGTAATTAATGGTGCCAAAAACCTTACACTAGATGATTCTAGTGCAGTGATGATACCATCAATTTTCAGTCTATATCTAGTGCTAGTATTATTCATAGTTATTCCTATGAAGTGTATTCTAACAACCAGATTGTTACCAATCCAATCGTCAAAACCTTTGGTTTGGATGACAAGTTTGACGTATTGAATAAATTCTGGAATTGTTTTCAAGAATTTATCAGGTGCAATATATGCTACGCCAATATTATTATTGAAATCGATTTTAGTGATTCCCAAATTGGCTTCTTTCATGTGAGGACATTGTGTGTCAAAAACTGCAACAAGCACTTTAGATCCAAGTCCTTTTCGTGCTAGAACATTGAATCCCATGACAAGAAGTCCAAAATGAATTATATTGTGACCTCATCTTAATAATTCTTTGGAGGAAGTGTCATTCATCAAATCAAGAGTTACTTGAGTTCCTGTTAGCACAACAAGTATTTCTTCCCTTGTATAATGATATAGCCCAATAATTCTTATTGAAAAAAGGTTGAAGGGTTCATGAGTTGGAAATTGCTGATTTGGAAAGATCAACAAATATCTTTTCAAGATCGGAAGATGATAATGACATATCTGAACAGACGACTTTGGAAACAAATCAAACTCCTTCAATAACAAAGATAGTTTCTACTAGACAAACTACTCTTATGGAACGATTTTTAGATGACAGTAAATCTGTTATTTCTAACACTTTAACATCTAAAACTAGTCATCATAGTTTTACGGCTGTTTTAATGCCTAAAACTGAACCTGACACAATGACCTATTCTTTAGGACATCCTCTTAGACTAAATGTCACTCCCTATGATAATGAAAGAAAAGATCTGTATACTGGGGGAAAGAGAAAACCCAGATCCAAACTTTTACTTTCCAAATGCAATCCTTAATCTTGCTGGAATAATCCTCAAGATTGGAACACCTATTTGAAATAATGGACTGGTGTAGTCTATAGAGACTATCAATCCGACCACAGCCATGTTGCTGACGGTGAAACAATGGTCCAAGTAGCTGAAAACTACTTAGGAAATGTTGTTAGAGCCATATGGGAAGCTTATAAAACATCTTCCGATCTCTTGATAAGCTTGCTAATCTTGTTGCTCAAGGAAACAACATTAACAATTTCACATATCTAGTTCATAGAATCCTTACCAAAGGAGATGTGAATATAGGTTTTGTTTTTAGACAAACAGAGGCTATGAGAGATCATGAACAACTTCAACTTAGAAATTGGGTACGAGTTATCCCATTTCTACAAGATTTCTTTGTTCTTACTGCTATCTCAGGCAATTACTTTGCACATGAGTTTAGCACTAGGTTATTTACTAAACTTCTGGTGATTTAGGAAATGAAGTTGCTGAAGCCTGGACTAAATCTGATTGAACAAACTTGTTATCTGAATATAATAATTTAGGTGCAAGAATCAGCTTTATTATTACTAAACTTAAGAAACGTTGTACTTATATTAAGATATAGAAAGATCTTAAGAGAAATAATATGGGATTTTGTAGCCAGATCTACACTTCTCAATAATATAAGGCAGCTGATAGGCCCTGAAAGGAAAAGGAAGGCTGGAACGCCAACAGGTGTCTATTATGGAATTCACCTGACCCGATAGTACCCATTTTGGGAACGTCCAGTGCCAAAGTCACTGAATGGGTAAGTCGCCAATCTCTGGACTATGTAATCTGCTGGGTTACGGGCAGGCAATTTACTAGAGGTTTCTAATCTACCCTTGTTTGATTCCTATTGAAGCATATAC
>CAVNYN010273361.1:0-15134 GCA_963692815.1 Nyctanthes arbor-tristis
TCTCTACAAAATATATGGTTTCTCTATCTATACTTTACGTTGGACTTTGTACGTATTTCCACCTCCGTATCCATCTAACCACCTTAATAACAGCTACGGTGGCTGCAGCCGTAAACCAACCAAATTTGCTTAACCCAAAACCTAATCTTTTTCCCAAGAAGGTCATGTCTGGTGATTGTGTCAAAGATTCAATCCTCATGAGTTGTGTTGATTGTTTTGTTCAAAGAAATCACGTTTTTACAAGGGAAATTTTATGAAGGAAGGATAGTTGTATTACTCCATTTGTTCACAAATTTGCTTGCTGAGCCGTCTCAACCCGTTGCAAGGATATTGAATAGCTGCTAAGGGGTAGTCAATTTTAATGGGTTTATAGAAGTGGTCGGGTTTGATTATCTTCGGGATGGGTTTGATTACATGGCAGGTAAAGATTTCTTAGTTGGCATATTTAACTGGTAATGCATGCCATTTATGTTTTCCGTTAGCCACATCAGCAATTCCATCCAAAGATTATAACTGAAAGTTAATGAATGAGTAATAGACTATACTTTATAAAGTTCAGTGAGTGAATTTCGACATTTTAAAGTTTGATGGGTAAATAAAGACAGGAGCCTAAGCTGAATGGGTGATGAAACATTTAACTCTCTAAGACATGACAATGTGTTCTAAGCCAATCCCATTTGGTTCTCTATTTCATTGCAAGATTCTCAAGTCTGTAATCAAGGCGCATGAGAGCTCAAATCAAATGGAATTGTATTAATTAGAATATTTGTTGATCTACTAATGTTTTACTATCATAGACTTGACATAAATAGAGTCCACCAAGCAAATTATGCAAAGCAGAGCACGTTTGATTCTTCAAGTCATCCTTATGTTTTAAATGGTGATATTCATGGCCAAATGTTGGATTTAATGTTGTTATGAATGGAAAGGGCCACAAATTTGTTAAATACTGAAACTTAACAGAAAATTTACTGAATTTAATACGGAAGCACTACTAGAAAACAAGGCATCATCGACCGCTTTTTTCGTCGGTGAAACTAAGAAATTCGTTGGAAACAGCCTTCACCGACTAAAAAACTGTCGATGGTTCCTTGCTCAATAATACTTTCAGACGAAAATTTTGTATCCATGGGAATTTGTTCTGACGGCCGCTACTGTCGAAGCAACAAGCGTCCGTCGGAAATTTCCGACGGATTTCTCTTCTTCGGAAATTTCTAATGAACATAAAAAAATAATATATGAAAAACATTTTGTCCAACCCGACCTGCACCTAAACCCGCCGGTTTGACCCATAACCCCCAACCTGCAAATAATCTTCTTCAGTAATGCAATATAGACACTCAATCCTTGGACCTGGCAGTTAGAGAGTAAATTTCCAAGCACTAGGCTATTGCATATTCTTGTTAATGTGTTGCCAACAAATATATACAAAGTATCTTCTAGTAATTTTGTTAATTTAAAAATAATGAATTTTCCTTTTTAAGCATTGGACTTATATATTATATATTATTCGATTAAACTTTATTATATCAAATATGTCATTTGTACTCTAAATTTATTTGAGTATGTCATTAATATAATATTTTCCCCCAGTTTCCTACATTATATATTCAATGTTAATTAAAACTAAAAATAATAAAAGATGGTTTTCTAAAACTTATTTGATTCTATTAACAAGAATGTGATTTATGTGAATTTTTTTAAACTAATAAAATCAATCAAAAAAATTTATTCACAACCATTAACCACAACATAACTAATGAAAGATTAAAATTCTTTTTGTTTTATATTTTTTTCATTGGGTAAAACCACATTAGCATTAAAATTTATTTCATATTATATTTCTTTTTCAAATGCATTGTCGAACATTATTCGAGTGCATGGACTATAAGACAAGTGTCTAGGTCATATATCTAAATGGAACATTATTCGAGTGCATGGAATATAAGACAAGTGTCTAGGTCATATATCTAAGTAGAGCAGAATGAAATAATTATATATGTGTACACATGCCGCACATATGTCCAACAATAGCTTTGGACGACACTTAACTATTCAATACCTTCTGAATTTCGTAACTACAATGATTGTTGTATATACTGAGATTCCATATTTGATGTTTATTTCTGTTCCATGCCAACTAGTGTCCTTGGTGGAGATTTTTCGTATTTGTTGTTGATTTTCTTCTTTCTTAACTTTGTGTTGTACTTTTAATTACGGATGCAAAAACATAAATCATTTTCTATTTCATGTCTAAGGATTGTTGATTGTTAATAACATTTTTAATTTTTCGTAACGTTTTTAAATTTAGAACAAAATTTAATTGCTATATATCAGTTAACTTGTCTTCTAATTTACAAAAAAAAAAGTTAACGTATCTTCTATATTATTTTGCAGCCTAAAAATTAATGTATATTTATTATAGAACATTGTGCATAATAAAATATATTAATAAAGTAATTGAATGAATTATTATCATAATTAGATGAATTATTATCGTAATTTATAAAGGAGAATTGAAATATATTTTAAGGGTATTTTCGACAGAAACGGATACTTTCCGTCGGAAATTTCTGACGGAACTTCAAGTCCGTCGAAAATTTCTGACATTGTTCATTTTTTTTAAAAAATTCTGTTGGAAATTCCCAACGGAAATGTTGTCGAAAGTTTCCGATGACATATTTTGTCCATCGGAAAGTTCCGACTGCTTAGTGGATGCTGTCGGAAATCTCTGAAACTCTGACTTTTCCGTCATAAATTTCTGATGGATGTGCGTCTGTTGAAAAAATTCCGTCGGAAATACCCTGTTTTCTAGTAGCGAAGTTTGATAGTGACAAAGTTGTTAAAAAATAATTTATATTAATATTAGTGGATTAGAATTCATCTCATACAACACAGGATGAAAACCTAGTTATGAATTAATGCATCACTTTAATAAATAGAAAACTGCAACATTAATGTTTCGCAACGAAAAGAATTCTTAGCTTTTTCACTAATTTTATGGATTCTGTCAGGAACACATTATTCTTTTAAGGTTTTTCCTTGGTCTTACAATTTATTGTCGGTGTCAAATTCTACCTAATCAAATAAAGATTCAAGTCAACAAAGTAAGGGAAAATTAATATTCAAACATGTAATATAGACAATAATATTGTTATATTTTTTTTCTTGAATGTATAATAAGTTATTTTAATCTTTGTATTGAATAATAGAAGATGATGAGTAGATGTTCTCTGGTTTAAGTTTTGCTTTATCGTGAATTGGACATGTATATACACACACTAACTTGCTTAACGTTTCTTATAAATTGTACACACCTGAGTGTCGTCATTTGCACGGGGATTGCATAGGAATACCTCCCCTGAAGAACGTTCACTAGAAGTATATATGTCATAAAAAAATATAAAAGTTGTTACTCTCGCATTCAATTTGGGAAATGGTAATGGATGTTGAGGAAATATTACAGGAACAGAATAAGCCATACTTTCAATGCTTGGCTTGAATTCTTTTTTAAGCAAAGCAATAATGGTTTTCAGGCTTCCGTCCCCTACCATTTCATTTAATATCACAAATTAATCACGGTACATGAAAGGGGGGGCATATAATTGACGCCCTATATTAACAAGAGTACATAAGTTGAAAGTAATAAATGAGGAATTACCTACCTAACTATGATCAAATGTAAAAAATAAATAAATAAATAAATAAAAGATGAATATAATTAAAGAAGAGCATTAGATTTAAAAAAAAAAATGCAAAAGAACTATAGACCTATAATAGACAGAAAGCATCTATAGGAGCGTGCAAGAAGGATGCTATCAAGGATCGCATGTAATTGGCCTCCAAGATGGTGCAATCCCCATAAGAGTAAGATTAATGTTGGAGGAAAAAAGCTAAAAGGAAAAACCTAGGGGGAAAAACCCTATTTTCAAACAATGTGTAGGGGAAAAAACTAGGGGAAAACATATTAAAATATTTTGTTTATTTTTTAAAATTTTTTACACATTATTTTGTCATTATTTTTTTGCCATACAATTTATATTCAATTTTTTACATAATATTAATTTTTTTAAAATTTATTATATACTATTTTAAATAATGAAGTGGGGAAAAAAGGTAAAAGAGGGGTTAAATTTAGCCCCACTTTTACCTTCCCCCCCCCCAAACAAATGGCTTTTTCCTCCTTCCCCCATACATAATTTGATTTTGTTGAGGGTAAAAACCCAAATTTGGGTTTTCACCCCCAACACTAATCATGCTCTAAGAGTCAGAAAAAGCTCTAGCACACCGTCTAAGTCATCCCTCATAACTCCGCACCACTAGCTCTTCCATCATGAACACAACCATCAATATGTTCACCTAGTAAGATCTCACGGGTGGCCTACACCAAAACACAAGTACAGTGGAAATATTAGGTGGTGAACAAAGGGAGACGAAAGCAAACTACCAACTCAATGTCTCCTATCCAATGTGTGTATCTAAAACATGTGTTCTTCTCATCAATAGGGAGCAATTGACAGTCTTTTTAAAGAGCTAACATCTCCCTTTTGGAGTGGAAAAGTACCACATGACCTCTTTTATTGGTGGGTTAGGAGGCGGGCCACCTGATCCCCCAATAACATGGGGTCATGTGACACTTTTCTACTCCATAAGGGAGAGGTTAGCTCTCCTTAGAATTTTTAGATCGCAATTGATTCCACAATCTCTAGTAGAAGAATAAGAGAAAAAAACTATATAGAGACTGAAGGCTGGCTAACCATCTCCCAAGTTAACTTTGTAGAGAAGCAACCCTTAACGGAAGCAAGTTATTTTACCAATGAGACAATTTGCAACATTACAAGTTGAATGACTAACAATGCTAACTCATATAATATGTCGATATATGACCATACTACTGCATCTGCATCACTTCCGATATATATAGTAGTGTCACGTCAATTGTGAACAAGATAAATTCTACATGTAGAGTGCAAGTAAGGTGATTTCTAAGGAGGCAGATCATCTATGAAGCTCTGTCGGGCTCCTTGAACCATGTGACTTGGCTATTTTCTATTAATTTTTGAACTCCATAAAAAAGTCCAATTTAAAAAACTAGTGCAAGTAAACACCCCTTTTGTTGCTATGATCTCAAAAATCACCAAACGATACATTTTCATATTTAAAAAGGTTAAAATATATTAGTCTCCGCAGACAACGGCTATTAATACTGGACAGTCTCACTGTTCAAGAGTCCACACCCTTCCTTCCTCAACCATAGAACACTACTTATAGTCCATCCATGTTTTTCTATACATAATACACATATGTCAAAATTTACCATGCATATCAAAAGCATTCTTGTTTACATACGAGAAAAAAAAACTTAAGAGTTCCAAGATCTACACCAGCAATAGATATTCATAAGAACGTTCCACGAATCAAGGCCCAAGAGCATGTGACCAGACCCATTATATAAGGAAACTAGTTATCTCTCTCTCTCTCTCTCTCTCTCTGTGCAGGGTTTAGATTTTAACAAAAAAAAGTACTTGAAAGGAATTTTCAAGCTGGTGAACATGAAAGGGGAACCCACAATAAGAAGAAGAAGAAAAAGATGGGAATTCACCACAAGATTGGCAGTTTCTTCTCTGTGGTTTCTGTTAATCTTTACAGAGATTTGTTTCTCATCTTGTGAGAGGATGAACAGTACTGTTAGTTCAAGTTCAAGATGGGGAAGAAAATCGCAGTTTTTCAACACGGCGCCGTATCATGCAGAAGAAACTAGTTCAAGTCCATCCCAATTAGTGAATGCTGAAAAGAATGGGAATTCTTCAGACAAATTGTATGAAGAAGAGAAGAGATTAGTACACACAGGGCCCAACCCTCTTCACAACTAAATGATTATTAAGTGACTACACTCTTTCCCTACACGAGCTCTTCCGATCTATAAATTCTAATGACTAGTTTTAGAATTCAAACTGTGTAAGTTCTTTCTGCTATCAGCCTTATAAATTTCTGTCTTTTTCTACTGTATTAGAATTAATTGTAGCAAGGCTTTAATTTATAGGTAATATGACTTTTTCAGTGATTGTTTTTAACGACGTTATGTGGCAGTCCAGCAACGTTTGAAAAGAAGAAAGAAAAAGAAAATAAGGAGTGGATGGTGTTAATGCTAGCTCTTGCATTGTAGCCTTGTACCTTCTGTTAACATTACTGTTTCTTGTATTAATTGCTTCAGTTTTTTTAGCTTTTAGCCATGTTTTTTTATTTGATTCTTCTCTCTTGGGTTTTGGTCGCTATTTTTCCCTTTTCCCCCTCCCCAAAAACCCAAGAGGTGGCGGTGTTCTAAAAAGCGCATTTATGTCATTTATTTAAAATCTTTCAAGACTTCAAGTTTGATTGTTTGAAACTTTATCTCAATACTTCGTTGTAATTTGAAACTTTTTAAACGGTGCAAGGAAGGAGCAAACAAGCGTCTTCTACAGAGGCAAATTTGATTTTTCCAGTATTCATTTCAGAAACATGGGGACCGGCTGGGTTCCTTTTTTGTTTTTTTTTTTTTTTTAATATCTAATTTTAAATTCATATTCGTATATCTGTTCTCTTCTCTCTAGACTGCTATCTTTTCATCAGGTTCAGTACCTTAAAAGGCAAAGAAAGTCAAGAAAAAAGTCTTATCTCAAAAAGGGGGCTACTAATGGTTCATTCTTAGATGCTAGGGTTTGGGTTTTATAGTAGTGTTTAGTAGTGTAGAATGTCAATGTGCCAATAATTTATAGTTATAATTGATATCTTTGCAATTTGCCCAAAAGATTATTGTACATAACCTTAATATAACTCTCATTGTATGTTTGTCTTCTAAAAAGGGGGGCGGGAACCTCTTCTAAAAAAGGGGGAAAAACTTATTGTATGTCAACATGGACAATATGGAAAGTGCAGTCAAGTTCAATTTTGAAGAATGCATCGTCTTTTTTTTTTTTTTTAAATTAACCATTGGTTCGTCGTTCATGGTTTCATAGTAGTTTGTAGTAAAATTGTGTTAGTTGTAAGCTGAAAGAAATAGTTATTCTAAACCTTTGGATCATCATTTTGTACTTCATATACAAAGGTCGAGAATGACTATATCACGAAAAATTTTTAAAAATAGTTTGTAAGCTAGTAATGGTTGGCATAAATTAAAAATTCTGGGAGCTATTTTGTAAGCTACTTCGATGGTCACACATCCTGACCATTGAGATCCTGTTACGGTGGTTTGTGAACCCAAGAGTCTGGCCCCTTTGTGTCGCCGTGAATGACATTTTTTTAAGACTAGAATACCGAGGTCCGCACTCTACCCCTGGCATTAAGGTTTTGGGTACAGTTGGAGGTTTAATTGGAAAGTGGGTAGCCTGCGTGTGTGTGTTTATTTTTATTTTATTTTATTTATTTATTTTATTTTATTTCATTTTTTTTTTTTGAGTGATTGATTATTCCTAGAAGTCCACATCTGTTTTTATTGACTTAAATGCTTCCAGTTTTCTCAAAGGAGGATGCCTGTCTACACGCATTCTCAAGGCACAGGACCCTCCAAAGCCAACATCTATTTATTGCACAAATAATATATTTCGGGTAAAATATGCCAGTGATAAAAGTAACTTTTAGAATAACTGGTTGCTTTTACTCTTTTTTACAGAATAATAATCTTTGCCAAATTTCAAATTTTGTTAGCAATAATGTTCAAATATTAAGTGTCTAATGTCATAATGACACTATAAAGTGATGTGATGTGACATAATATTAGTTATCACTATTATTATTTCAAATTATTATATCAGTGGTTAATATTATATTATATAATCTATTTGAAAAATTTTAGGGTGACAAGAAAAGGAAATATTACTAAGTGACATTCTTATATAGCACATTTGCATTGGATGATGAAAACTAGTCATGTAATTATCATCCAATGAATGTGTGTTATATGAAAATGTCACCTAATAATGTACTCTTTTCATATCCCCTAGAATTGTTCAATCTATTTGGGTCATATGCTTAAACATTTTCACAACTTTTGTTGTTCTGATGTGACCTTTGTTCTTAAAAAGTTCAGTTTCTCAAGGGAGGATAAAAAAACTATAGAAACTTCCTTCGAATTGGAAATTTCAACCAAATCCACCATGTGGTCGCTGATATTTCTTGAAATGTTCCTACTTTTAAGTTAAAAATGCTTTTGAAAGCCAGAAAATGAGCATCAAGATTGTCTTATTTTGTTATAAGTAATGAATCACAAATGAGAAGCAAGAGTGTCTTATTTTAAGTAATTTAGCTACTACTCAAAAGATGAAAATGATCTAGCGTCATATGTATAATACCATATGGTATCGTACAATCATATGATATTTATCAAGGCACGCCAACATAATTGTGATTTTTCATATAGCATGTTTTGGCGTACAATATCGTATGGTATTATATGTTTGACGTTAGAACGGAACTACTTGAAAAGATTGGTCTCTCAGGTAGGAAATTTCATATACCAGAAGATATTTGGAGATGTTATAGGCATGGCATCAACACATCACCAGCCCTTTTAAATTACATCAGTGGCTAGTGACACGCCAGATCATCTGTCTCATATTGTAACACTGTGGTCGTTAAGGTATTAGAAAGCATTAATCTCCAGTACTGACAAACTCAGTTTGGTTAACATATATTTATGAGCATGTGATTTTCTTGTAATCTTATTAGTTGGTTTGCTCTAAAGTGCCATCTCATGCTAGAATGTTCTAATAAATATATCTTACATCACCTATAAATATATTAACCAACATATGAAAATTTAAATTACTATTCTTATAAGTGTAGACTTTTAATTAGATGAACTCCAAACTTAATAATACAATGACGACGCAATAAAATCTCAAGCCAGCTAGCATGATGAGTTCCATTGCCACTCCGATCATAAACTCATCTCTATATCGTGCGTGAACCTATTCAATCAACATCTTCAATGAATGAAAAATAATAATGATTCATCTCATCAATTTCAAACGCTAATGATCGGAAGACTAAAAGGTCCCACACTGAATCACAGGCTGGTAATCATTAAGACCAAATTTATAAAAATCAACAACCCAAAGGCTCCTTAAATTTAATGTTAATGAATGAGAGTCGCGTTTGGACAATATCACAATATACATGATATTATTTTATATATAGATCTTGAGGTGGTTGGTTTTTATAATTGCAGAATTCAAGGGGGAGGGGCATAAGTGCCTTAAAGCGTTCAAATCGCATTCTTTTATTGTGGGTCTGGTCGTCAAAAAAAATGTTCTTGCTCTTAGCATGCGTGTAATATACTAATATATAGCGTAACTTGGGAAAAATTAAAGTGCGTACTTATAAGCTGCTCGATACGTATTACGCGGGGGGGAGTTTTGGAGGACCATCTACTAATAATACTGAAACGTTAAAGACGCGACAGCGAGATCACCCCCTTGAAGATAAGAGTCGATTCTCAAATTAATTTAACAAGTGTAGGGGCCGCCCAAACACCTCCCTTTGTGAGCTATAGCTTGCAACTGCATGGCAGTTTTGTACTTGTGCTAGTTATTAACCAAGTATCTCAACTCGTAAATCCAAATTCAAGATACAAGTTATTGACAACGAATTATGTTAGAATTAAACCGTCTTCAACAATTGAGTGATCCTTAATTATTGTTCTTTATTTCCTTCTTTTCTAGATCACAAGACATGTAGTTCGGGAACTTAATGTTAATAGGACAATAAATAAAAAGAAAAAAAATCCCCCCTTCTACCAACTTGGTGGGAGGGTTTTTATAGGAAGAAACGGCTAAGTGGAGTACTTCGGGGCATGTACCACACGTGTCTGGTCTAAGTCATAGGTGGCGTCTACGTGTATCTGGTCACTACCCACGTGTATGATTAGGATCGCTTGTTTCCACTAACTGACTCAGTTCGGTTCTTTTTAGTACGGTAAAAATATATAACCGATCTATAAGGTCGGTTGTCTTATCAACAATTGCCCCCTCGAGTTCGCTTCCCCTTGCAAGTGATGGGGGTGAACTCGATTTTATAGAAAAGAAAAAGGGCCTCTCTTAGCAATTTTGTTCTGGCGAAGCGTCTCTCTTACGCCTGTTCAGGATAGTGGGACACGTATCAACACATTGATGGTAGATTTGTCTGGTCGAGCTCAGGAATCGTAAAGGGTGTTAGCAATTAATGATAAACCTAGGACTTCTTACGGTTTTAGGGGTTTTAGCCTAATAAAAGAAGGCTTCTTCATTTTCCTCCTCTCTTTTGTTTCTTTTGCTTATGCGTGTCCCTCCGGTGTCTTCCAATCTTCTTTTTCAGTATCTTCATGAGTGATTCCCAGGTAAAAAACTAGTTTTCGTTCTTTACATTTCAGTATTTTTAACACCTCCCGTTCATTCCATTAACCATGAGTCAAGAAAGTGAGACGCATTCATCAAGGGATTCTGGTGACTCTGCCGTCATTACTACCACGGTACCGGCAGCTGACAGGGGAAAAAAGAAAGTAGCGGAAGGCGTTGTCACAGGCGAATTGTCTGGGGAGGAAGTCATTTGTTCAACTGATGAATCTCTTGAGGGGGTTTGGACAGAAATGGAGGGTACCATGTTGGCGGAAGAAGGGGAGAGCTCTAGAGCGGTCCCCTTGGCTATTAGGTTCCCAAGCAGAGAGGTCGGTCCTCTCGATGAAGAAGGTGTATAGCAACGACCTCCTCCTCGTGCAGGGCTATATTAGTCACATTTTTCTTGCAAAGACCTTTCTTCTATTGCTACCAAACAGGAGATAAATTACTGGAAAAAAAAAAGGTATAGGATTCCTAACTCGGTGCATTTCTTTCTCCTCTACTTTCTAGAAAGAGCGAATTGGCCACCAGAAGGTTATGTGGCTGTAAACATGAGAATGTTGGAGGCCGGGGTTCAATTCCCTTTCACTCCTCTCATAGCCGACCTCCCTAGAGAATAGGGGTTAGCGCCGAGCCAGATCGCCCCCAACGGGTGGAGGGCAATCACAATGTTCTACATTTTGTTCGCCTTGTCTGACTATCCCAAACTGACATTTCACGAGCTAAACTATTACTATGAGTTTAGGGCGTGTGATGGAATGGGATATGGGTGGTTCTATTTTATGAAGTGCAAAGGTCGGCAGACGTTAATTACAGACCGGCCTGATTCGGTGAAGGATTGGAAAGACAAGTGTTTTTACGTTGGCGGGGATTGGGCACCACTAAGTCATCCCAATGATAGAGCTATTCCTGTTTTATACCGACCTAGACGAAGTAAGTATTGGCCTTTATGGTTTGGACCTGGAGGTTCTCTAATACTTATCATTTTTCTTCATTTTCAGGGATACCAGTCGCAGAGGTCAGCGTGGAATATTTAAAGCACGTAGCTACCATCGCTGCTCAAGGCAGACTTTATAGCTCGTCAAAATTCTTATTGTCCAAGGAGAATCTGTTCTGAGCTAGCTTGACCTCTGTTTCTCCGAGCAAAGTGTTGGCCCCAGTCCCTAAAGGTACAACTACTTTAGCCCTAGTTAGGGATATCTAAGGAATGGAGCTTTGAATAACTTTTTGATTTGTTTATCAAGCTCCTCGCATCCCGCGCAAGATTCCAGTTATTGAGAAGAGAATGCTGCTCAAGGAACTCACCATAGCTCAAAAGGTGGCAGCTTGAAAGGCTAGCTCTACGAAGGAACATCCGGCCCCTTCACAGTCTTTAGGAAATAGACGGGGCGAAGAGCACTGATTTGGTGAAGATGCCCAACGTCGACGGACATCTCCAAGAAAAAGGAAAAGGAAAAGGAAAACCTGTCCAGCAGACAGTTTTCGTAAAAGAATCAGGGGAAAACTTCCAAAAAGAACCTACAGGACAAAAGCAGAATTTTGGACCTAAGCAGCATACATCTGGATCCACTTCGCGCGAACTTGTCCATAAGAACAGTCTACCAACACAGCAACAACAGAATACCAGAAAACAACCTGTTACTGTCAGATCGGTTCAGAACTCCAACGTGTATGATAAGGTCAGACAGGTAAATTGTAACTTTTGTGGTGAATCTAGTCATGATGTTTTTACTTATCAAAAATACATTAACTTGAGCAACACTCATAAAGTCAAAATACCTGAAGCAAAAGGTAAGGTAAAACAGGTTTGGGTGAAAAATGGTCAATACAAGAGTTATGTTGTGAAACTTTCTTTTAGTGCTTTAATCCCTAACACTTGGCATTTTGATAGTGAATGTTCTAGACACATGACAGGCGACTTGAATCTGTTATTCAACTTTCAAAGAGGTGAAACATGTTTAGTTACATTTAGAGACAGACAACAGGGTGAAGCCTTACCCACTCTAAAAGATGTTCTATATGTATCTAGACTGAAAGCAAAGCTTTTGAGTGTTGGTCAACTGTGTGATGATAATCTTAGAGTGCTATTTTCTAAAACTGAATATAAAGTTTTTGATCTTGATCCAAATACAAATTTGCTTGGACAAACTTTACTTAAAGGTGTTAGGTCTAGTGATAAGTGCTATATTTTGAATCCAAAATTGACTCACAAAGTTGCTAGTACTAACCCTACAGAGCTTTGGCACAATAGATTGGGTCACATGAACTATCAAAGTCAACTCAAATTGACCAAAAGTGGAGCTGTTGGGGTATTCCAGAATTAAAATCGATTCCTGAAACTATGTGTGAACCATGCCAAAAAGGTAAGCAAACGAGAAATTCACACAAGGCAGGTCAGCACCTATCCACCTCAGGTATACTTGAACTTATTCATATAGATCTTATGGGTCCTATCACAGCTGAAAGCATTGGTGGAAAAAGGTACATTTATGTCTGCGTTAATGATTTCTCTAGATATACATAGGTTAATTTTACTAAAGAAAAATATGATACATTTGACAGATTTTGTGTTTTATTCCAAAAACTCTGTAATTTAAAATCTGATGAAGGTATTACTATCAAGAGAATCAAAAGTGATCATGGAAAAGAATTTGATAATTCTAGTTTTTCTGACTTTTGTGAAAAGTATGGTGTTATGCATGAATTTTCTGCACCTAGAACTCCTGAACAGAATGATGTAGTTGAAAGAAGAAACAAAAACTTGCATGAAATAGCTAAAGTTATGCTTAATAGTAAGAAATTACATGCTAAGTTATGGGCTAAAGCAATCAACACTGTATGTTACATCATCAATAAGGTGATGCTTAGACCAGCAACTAATCAGACTCTATATGAAATTTGAAAAGGCAGAAAACCTAGATTGAGCTATTTTCATGTTTTTGGTTGTAAACGCTATATTTTGAATGATAAAAATTATATAGAAAAATTTGATGTCAAATCTGTTAAAGGAGCCTTTGTTGGTTATTCTGAGAATTCTAGAGCTTATAGAATTTATAATATGAGAACTCAGAATATTGTTGAGTCTGTGAATAATAAAGTTGATGATACTGCTGACTACTCCGTTTATTCACAGGAATCTGAAATTGAAAATCCAGAAGTCATTGTAGTATAGAATTAGATTGACAGAACTAAAGCAGAACACGTCCAGCCTCAGTCAACCGCATCAGAACAAGCAGAACCTGAGTGAGATACATCCCGCCAAGGTCAGAATGATCAAATTGTAGAATCTAAATCTGAATCAAAACCTGAACTAGAACCAGAACCTAGACGACTATCTACCAGAATCCAGAAAGCACTTCCAGTTGACAACATCTTATCCAGAAATGAAGGGATTGTGACCAGAAAAAGATTTCAACAAGAATTTCTTCACATGTGCTACAAACAATGCAAGAGGAATTGAATCAATTTCAAAGGAATCAAGTTTGGGAACTAGTGCCAAGACCCTCTAATGGCAATGTTATTGGAACAAAGTGGGTCTTCAAGAACAAGTCAGATGAGCAAGGTAAAATCATTAAGAACAAAGCAAGACTTGTGGCTCAAGGCTATACCCAAATAGAAGAGATAGACTTTGACGAAACATTTGCACCAGTAGCCAGACTCGAGTCAATCAGATTACTCTTTGCAATAGCATGTCATGTGGATTTCTAGCTATATCAGATGGATGTGAAAAGTGCATTTCATAATGGCATTCTGAATGAAGAAGTATATGTTGAGCAACCACCAGGATTCACTGATCCACAGTAACTTGAACATGTGTATAGATTGAGGAAAGCTTTATATGGCTTAAAATAAGCTCCTAGAGCTTAGTATAAGAGACTCACCACCTTTTTTATTGAACAAGGCTACAATAGAGGAGGTACTGGCAAAATCTTATTCATCAAGCCACTGAAGAAAGGAATCATTGTTGCTCAAATCTATATGGATGACATTGTTTTTGGATCTATATCAGAAGCCAAGACAAAGGAATTTGTCAAGATAATGCAAACAGAATTTGAGATGAGTATGGTTTGTGAACTTACATTTTTTCTGGGATTACAGGTTAAGCAGGACACGTCTGACATCTTTATCTATCAAACAAAGTATGCTAGGAATCTGATAAAGAAGTTTGGCTTGGAAGATTCTAAACCGATGAGAACTCCAAGAAATTATCAAAGGATAATCATGTAAAAGTGATTGATCCTACTCTATATCATTGCATGATTGGGAGTTTACTCTATCTCACAGCAAGCAGGCTAGACATATCCTTCAGCGTAGGTTTGTGTGCAAGATATCAGTCAAAGCCAGATCGGAAGAGCGTCGTGGCTGTAGTCAAGAGGATTATCATATATGTCAGTAGAATAACAGAGTATGGTATATGGTTTTCTAAGGATACCAATGCTAATCTTGCTGGATTCTCATATTCAGATTGGGCTGGGAATATTGATGACAAAAAGAGTACTTCGAGAGGATGTTTCTATATAGAGAACAACCTAGTTGCCTGGATGAGCAAAAAGCAAAATTCCATTTCTCTCTCCACTACAGAAGCAGAATATATAGCTGCAGGAAGTGTTGTACACAACTTCTATGGATGAAACAAATGTTGGAAGACTATGGAGTTTCACAAAATCAGGTCACTATCTTCTGTGATAACACAAGTGCTATAAATATTTCCAAAAATCCAGTTCAACACTCTAGGACTAAGCATATTGACATACGACATCATTTTATCAGAGAGTTGGTTGAACA
>CAVNYN010273362.1:0-19980 GCA_963692815.1 Nyctanthes arbor-tristis
AGCAAAATTCCATTTCTCTCTCCACTACAGAAGCAGAATATATAGCTGCAGGAAGTGTTGTACACAACTTCTATGGATGAAACAAATGTTGGAAGACTATGGAGTTTCACAAAATCAGGTCACTATCTTCTGTGATAACACAAGTGCTATAAATATTTCCAAAAATCCAGTTCAACACTCTAGGACTAAGCATATTGACATACGACATCATTTTATCAGAGAGTTGGTTGAACAGAAAGTGATGGCATTTGAGTATGTTCAGACAAAATATCCATTTGCAGATATGTTTTCTAAAGCATTGGATGCATCTAGGTTTAAAGGCCTAAGAAAACATATTGGCGTTTGCATACAACCTAAATAGGCTCAACATCATGAAAAAGAAAAATTGCATTTCATTGTACATATAAAAAAAGGTGAAAATGAGAAAATCTCAGAAAAACAGAAAGCTTTTATTATTTGCATTATTCATATAGTTATGTGATTTGTGTGTCATTCATGATCATATTAATCAAATCACTTTATATATGTACAGGATATCACTGAGATACCCAGAGGAAGACGCATCTTGAAGAGATCAGTCGATCGCTTTGCACTATAAGAGGTATTCTGATTGAGAGTCATAATTTGGATGTAGACCTATAGTCAGTATCTACACTCTTTGGCATGACATACGACCAATAATGTCTAACGAGCACAGTCTGTAAGGACAAAAGCTGCCAATCAACTAAGTCTTTAAGTGCGTGCAACTACCTTTACTCTCAGAATACAATGCTCAAGATTATAGAAAAAGTCGAGCAAGCTGAGGACTTAAAAGTTGTATTCTTTTTGTAAAAGTTGATCAGATGATGATTGGTCTTCTTGTGCATCACTTATAAGTCTTAATAAGTCAGGTCCTCATAAGGTGCAAAGTGGAGCATGGATTGACCATAAAAGATAAATTCAAAAGAAATTCCATTCAAAAAAAATTCCTTCCATTGAGAACAGTTCAGTTGATTGAATACTTCATGGTGTGAACTTCAAAACGTATTTTGGGGAAGTATTCTGTACTGTTAATTTATTCAATGTTGGTTCATTACACTTGCATGTGTTTGCCTGTGTGAGTCTAGCCCAGATGCATCTTACACTTTAGTTGATGGGTTAAGCAGCATATATCTGGCTGAGCTTCCATTTGTGGCAATTACAGGGAAACCGCTCGTACAATTTTTTAAATCTCTAGCCGGCATATTTTGAAAACCAACGTCAAAGACTTTTTACTATCCCTCTTATATTCATATTTTCCTTTACCCTAACTGAAACTCTCTCATTCTCACAATCTAACTGCTTTCTATTCTCCAAATATTTCCTAGTTTCTTTTCGTTTTTCTTCTCAAAACTTTCTATCACAGAAACTATGGCCAGAAAAACTAGTGTCAGAACTGGTGCAAGAGGCATGGGGAGACGAGGACGTGGTCGCGGCAGCCATACTACGTAAAGTACAAAGGCAGACAAAGGTCTGTCAAAGGTTACAACATCGATTGTTGAACTAGTGCAAACCTATCTATGCAACCACAAGAGGAAGTTTCTCAAGTTGAAACCCTCGATCGGACGAATCCAACCCTAGTGTCATCATGGATATAGATCCTCTCTGGGTGATGATATTGTTTGAAGAAGAAGTTCAAAACCCTTTTGCAGAGGAAAATCAAGAAAATCAACCACAACCGCCGCCAGAAAATCAGATTCCACTAGTGCCGTTGGTTGTTGAACAGCAGCACCGTTACCAGAAGCTGGACAACAGGAAGTTCCAGAAATTCCTGTTCCCAATGTATAGAAAGAGAAGATTCTTCAAGAAGCCCCAAATCTTCAAGAGTTTTTGCAATCAATCGCTAAAGAACATTTGAACCCTAACAATTCAGGGGACAATCAATAGGCTAGAGATGCAGATCAAGTTCAGAATCAGTCAGTTGAGGAAGAACAGTAAAAATTCTAGTGAAGGTGACGACAGATAAGGATAAACTCTCTTTACATTCTTTGAAGGAGGAATTTGAAGGAGAAGAGTCTGACAAGTTAGAGTCAGAAGGACCAGAGGAGAATATATCCATTCCTGACAGAAAACAGAAATCCAAAAAGCTGAACAACAAGTTTGAAAGTGAGTATGAGGTTGAAGATGAAGAAGAAAATTCAGAGGAATTTTCTACTGATGAAGAGGTTGAAAAATTCACTGAAAATGAAAAACAGAAAAGGGAAGACATCAAAAACGGGAAACAGAAAGTTGAGGCAACAGTTAAAAAAATTCCAACCAGACAGAGACCAACCGGAGTAAAGATTGGGAGTCTAAAGAAGAGGACTCATTCTCAATCAGAATCAGTTGAAGGAACAAACCTACCTGACCAGGATGTATCTGGGGAAGACTCTTCACCAGAAGGTTCAGACGAGGTCAGAATGCATCCTGATGACCCAAAGGACTTCAAGCGCACTGAAATTAGAATAACATGAGGTTTTTTCATTCCTTTTAACTTTCTCTTTCATGATTCCAGAACTGCTAAGCTTTTTAAGAAATATGTCATTTTTAAAAAGTTTCAACATGAAAAGTGGATTATGTTTTGTAATTTTGAAGAGTTTGGTCTGGGGGAGTTGGTGAAATGTTCAAGATTGAAAAATTGTTTGACTGTAGAGGCAAGGCTAATGAGACATTAGTAAGGGAATTCTTAGCTAATATCTCTAAAAATCTTGATGATTCTAAGTGCTTATTCACATTAAAGATTTATGTAAAGGGAAGAATGGTGAGATTTACTCCAAATAGTATGAAAAGCCAGATAAGGGCTAGGCAGTTCAGGATTTCTAAACAGACTGAGCAGAATATATCCAATAATGAGATAGCCCATGAATTACTTGGAACCAATTAGCCAGCTAGGAGATCAGATTTCAGGTCAGCACAAATGTTTTTGAAATATAAACTGCTACACAAATTTGTAATGACCAATCTAGACCCACTCACACAAGACCAAAATGAATAGAATGAGAGCATTTCTTCTATTTCAGCTAGGGCTAAGAAACCTATTGACTGGGGGCAGCATGTCTATGATATGATTAAGAGTTGTATATCTGACAGTGGACCTAGGCATTTTGAGACATACAAACTTCCCTTTCCATAGATTATTTCTGAATATTTGAAGGATTAGGTAGTTGAGGAGATGTCAAGGAACATTTGGTCACAGCCTATTGCTCTACTTAGAAGGGATCATTGTGCTAAAATATTCAAACTTACAGCACAATCTGTTACTTCTGTAGCATTAATAGAACAGAACACAAACTAATTGGAGCAGCATGTATCCAGACTGGAAGCTAAATTGTTAGGATTCAAAAATCAGTTTACTGTCTTCCAGCAATCTCATAATGATTTTTTAACTGCTTTTAACTCTTTGTGTAGTTCCATGGTTTATTGTTTACTTTTAAATGGACAAACTTTTTCCTACAAAGATGAAGACATTGCAGTCTTTTTGAAGGCATATCTAAAAGCCCTAGACTATCAAGCAGTAGTAGTTAGTCAGCAGCAGGATATAGCAGATCCAGCAACGGCAGCACCCTAGCCAGATACATCCAAGACAGCAACCCCAAAGAAAAAGAAGAAGAGAGCAGCTGAAAAAGATGAAAACCAGGATAAGCAAAAAAAGAAAGCCAAGAAGTCCAAGAAATCATATTAAAAATGTGCCATGCAAGAAAAAAATTGAAGGATAGAAGGAAGAAATCTTCTCAAAAGCAATTTTATGTTTTTGAAACAATCATTTAAATTTCTGCTTTTATGTTTTAAATTTTTTATGTTTTCATGTTTTTGGATTATAAATTCCCTATGCTTGCTACTACATTTTGTTGCAGGAAATCTTGTTTTGAGCTTTGATATGGGTTTTCTACCTTAGCTCCAGTTATATTGACATTTTCTGTAGAATATATTTGGCTGTTCTCTTTTGTCAAAAAAAGGGGAGAAAATAGTAGCATGATAAGATATATCTAGCATGATTTGTTCTTGCGGTTTCTTATTTTTGCTCTGATATATCTTAGGAGGAGTTTCCTACTAAGAAGGTGTTTTAATTGTTTACATCTTTTGAAACCTTTAGGAAACTTTTGACACCTTGAATTTTTATTTGTTTTGAAAAATTAGAAAAGCCAAAGTGGGAGATTGATAGCACAAAAATTGGTTGGCGTTACTAATTTTTCTAATTTTCTTTTTAAGTGTCAAAAGTTGTCACACTGTGTTATTAGATCGGAAGAGCACACGTCCCGTGTGGTATTAATTTAAGCATGCAAAGTTTTAGTGTCTTGAACGAAAAGATAGGTTGGGGCGTGTGTACCTTTCTTAAGGCACAAGAACTTTTGTTACATGTAGGTTTCAAAGTTTTCTAATCCTAGTTGAATTCAAGTTTCCTTATTTGACTAGGTTAAAACTTATGCATGTCAAATTCTAATAGAATTAGGTAAGTTTTGTATTTATGGAATATCCGATCTTTCTAACTTGCCTTATTCTTGTTCTACTTGGATGTGGTAACTTTAATTCTTGTATTACACAAGAATTCAAAGTCCTATCCTATATATTCTTCCTGTAGGTCAAACAAGAAAAGATATAGAGAGACGAGTATAATTATTCTTGTAATATTTTGAGAGCTCGACGGCAAAGGAGAACAAACACACTGCCATAAAAACTGCGAGATTCATTCTTGTAATTTGGACTTCATGTCTTAAAATGTGTTTGTTTGGCAATACCCTACATAGTACATTGATTGGAGATCATATATATACGAGGGACGATTCTCACAAGATTGAAGAGTGTTAGGAGTTCTTGTTTCCCACGATGAGTCCAGGTGGATTTTAGGAGGCTTGATGTACGTTCCCGCGTAAGCGTGATAGTGAGAGGACAAGAGTAGCGCACGTTGCCACATGTTAAAAGGCGTAAAGAAGGGAGTTTCTTTTATAAGTTTTTCCTTTTGAATGTTTAGTATTTATCGCGATATCACTAAGTCACTCGAGTTGTACTAAACTCTAATATATGTTAGTGGATTGTTTGTCGTGTGGCAAGGGTGCCCGCAGTTTTCCCAGTTGGGTTTCTGCATCAATAATTTTTGTGTTTTTAATTTCCGCATACATACCCGAGCTGGACATATCTAGGTCGCGTTACACTTTACACCAGATTAACTGTTAAATAGTTAGACAGGAAACATCCTAGTTAAAGTCTAGATAACCACCGTATTCATAGAGGCAAAAAAATCAGATGCTTTATTTCCCTCTATCAAAATGTGTATAGACGGTAAAGAAATCACCTTATTAAACTACCAAATTTTCGATAGGTAAATTTCACCATTAGTCCCCAACCTTTCAAGTTTTACACAATTTTATCCCCATTCTTTTTTACTCGCCTCGTGGGTCCTCAACCTTTTGTATAATTGTTAGGTTTTTGTCCTTCATTCAAATTTCTATTCATTTTCCGTTTAAACTCTAGAAAATGACAAATTTACCCTTATATTTTCAAAAGTTTGGAGACTAAAGGAGAAAATTACATTAAATATAACATGAAAATAAAAAAATTAAAATACATACTATTGAAAAAGAAAAAGCTAAAAATAAATATTAATTCTTTCCAACCCAGCCTCTATTTGTCCTCCGATTACATTTCACCATGGATTCATTTTCCATGGGTGAAGTGCCTGACAGAATTAATATTCATTTTTAATTATTTATAAGAAATTTATTTTAATTATTTCATTTTATACGTTTATTAGTTATGATAACTTGTACTAAATGATATTCTTACTCTAAAAATTTCATTGCGGGAGCAGTTTAGATTTTCTTAAAAAAATAAAAAGTATCATCTTATGACATACAATTAGATTCATTCAAAACAAATTTTTTTAATATTTCATATCATTATGAACATGAGATGATACTTAAACGAAAGATTCAAGAAAAAAATGTAATAAAAACTTATATAAATTCTACAAGAAACAAAGACTAGGTATCTTCGAGTTAATAAAAATATGGTGTAATTATCAAATATGTGGTGTGAATATATTTTCCCTTTAATATATAGTGACGGTGATATAATAATAATGATAAATTACACTTTGCTCTCTGAATATGTCTTACATCAATTAATTTGTTAATTTTGATTATATTACCCATTATTTTATTTTTTGGTGGTTGATATAAATTTCATATTTTACAGTATTTATAAGATGATATTTTTATTTTTTAATCTGCTATCATAATCAAATTTTTAGAGTAAAAAAACTAATTGGTACAAGTTGTCATAATTCGTAAAATTATAAAAATATAAATATGATAGAAATAAGTATTTCTATCATATTTTTTCCTTATAATTATTTAAAAATAAATAATTTCATCATACTCCTTTCTCATGAGAAATAAATTCATGACAAAATGAAATCAGAGAGCAAACAAGGGTAGGATGGGTGGGAAAGAATATAATATTTATTTTTATATTTTTCTTTTTCAATTTTCAATTTTTTTCTTTCTTTATATATAGGGTAATTTTCACCTTTGTTCCCCAATCTTTGGAAAATGTAAGGGTAAAATTGTCACTTTATAGATGTTAAGCGGAAAAGTGGACAGAAATTTGACAGAAGAACGAAACTCGACTATTATATAAAAGGTTTGGGACCCATGAGGTGAGACAAAAAAGAATGGAGAGAAGATTGTGTAAAAGTTAAAAGATTGAGAACTAGTGGTAAAATCTACCCATTTTCTATTGGCTGATTTTTTACTTTCCCGCTCATTTTGTGTTCCGAACGGGTGACGTCATGGTAACGTCATAAGTGAATAATAATTGATTATAGCTCCGCTACAAAATGAGTAGGCTATGATTGAACATAGTTGTAAATTTTAAGGGAGACAATACAATGACTAACAACGAAAGTCAAGGTCAATCACTCCCTCGGATTGGTCTTTTACTTTAAAAAAAGGATATTTTCTCACATACCCTTCTATGGAATTAAAAATCTTCATTTCAACAAATTCTAATTATAAGGCACTTTAGCCAAACTCCTCTATTTACCAAAGTTGGCTCTTTCAGTGGCAGAGGGAAAGGGGGCATGGGAGGCCAATCGCCCCAACAAAGTCGGTCACCGCAATGGTGGTCGCCCCAACAAATTTTTTTGAAGCTCAAAACATTTTTTCTTGAAAATCGCAATTGGATGGAGTTTTGTAGAAGAAGGCAGTCGGGTGGAGATGAAAGCAAGTTAATTAGATAAATGCTCACTAATCTTTTACACTTGATTACTACTTGTTCACCAATAAAAAAAAGGTTACTTACTGCTCACCCATTTATTGAAGAGGTTCTTCATCCATCACTTCTTTCAAATCCATTAATAAAGTTGCATAACTGGCTGATGGAATTAACATTCAAATTCATAGTGAAGAATTATGTATTTTAACTAAAGTATTAATTTTTGTATTTTACCAAAAGTACCCCTAACTTAATGGAGGAAATTGATGAATTCCGTTGCTAGGGACTTGGATGGGGATTTCTTAAAAGGTTAAAGATCCACAAGAGGAAAAATAAAGGTTGAAGACGTGATATGTTAATACTTAAAAGGTTGGGAACGTTACGTGTAAATTACCCAAAAATAAAGGTCGGGGACCTATAGTGAGAACAAAGAGTCAATAGTATAATAGTCCTTTTGATAGTAGTTAATGGTGAATATTTAAAGGTTAGGAACGAAAAGTTATGTTGATGATATAATACAATAATAAATGAAAAGTTGGAGACCTGGTAGGCCAAAAAATGGGGATGAAATTGATAAAAAGTTGAAAGGTTGGAGACCTGAATGAAAACTACTCTTAATAATTTAATTCTTTTTAAACTCAGTAAACGATTATAGAGGTTAGCTACTAACATTTTAATTTAGACATATCTTTCAAAATGTTCATATGTTGACATTATAGTTTATGAAAAAAAAAATGACAAATATGAACTTAAGCTAATATAATTAAGGACATAATACTTTGCAAATATTTCACCAATAAACTTCTTTAACACATTTGTGCTAGACCTCCTCCTCCACTGTTGTAATTTAGGTTCTCTCACGAAAGGATAACAGCTGCAGTTATTGATGTATTAGTTTGTAAGCTTGAATGATTATTAGGGATGGCAGAATATACCTGAAAAACAAAAACCCATGGGGACCCCTCCTAACTGAAATGAATCCCTCCCCTCCGTTTTCTAACAGAGTGGGGACGAGGCACGAGGTTGTTTCCCAAATCGTTAGCGGGGCGGAGACGGGTTTTGGCCGCACCGCCCCGAAACCCGGTATATTAAAATAATAATATTATTCTATAATAAAAAAATATTGTGAGGACTTAACTCCTAACCTCCAGCAACCCAACCTAAGCCTTAACCATTTGTATCAATTTTTTTGACAAGCACTTGAATTTAAATAATCTCATTTACAGTGGCTACTAAAAAAAAAAAAATCTGAAAACGGGGAGCGGAATGGGATTTTTCCCATCCCCACACTGAAATGTCACTACCCAAACCCGTCCCACCCTAATTCAAACAGGGATCGGGCGGAATCGGAGCGGGGATGGGGCGCGCCAAACCCATCCCCACCTCGCCCCGTTGCCTTCCCTAAATTGATTATTTGTGTTATTTTTAATATATCTTGTATTTACACTAATATTAATATATAGCTGTAATTTTATAATATATATGAGAAAACTAATCTATATATATAATGGGAAACTAGTCTGCGGTATAAATGTACTACAGTTTTCCCACCCAAGTGGATAAAAATGAGGGTATTATTGACTTTTTCAATTATATTGGGCAAATATGCTGTAACATCCTTTTTTTCTCAGAACTACTGTATAGCTTGATTAGGTTGGTAATATTTTTAATTAACACGTGGTTAATTAGTTGTATTTAATATTTTATTTTTTATGGAATCCTAACTAGTGGCCCATTTATTTTCCTTTTTCTTGGTTATTTCCACCTGCACGATTTGTTTTATTTTTTTTATGGAATCACTAAATAAGTGGCCTTTTCTTTTCCTTTTTTGTAGTTCTTTCCATCTGCAGCATCAATTACGTTTACCATTTGTGTATTTCATCATGGAGAGGAAGACGCTGAATGAATGTCTGAGCAGTTCACCGATTACCTTTTCCATTTGTGAATTCATTATTCGGATCTCTCGACTCTCTCTCCTTTGGTGTGAACACAGCGGATATGGGTAGTTTATTTTATCTTTTTTCTTTATCTTAATAATCATTTACTATTTCTAAGTTGATTGTAATTTTAAGTGATAAATTTGACTTGATTAGTTATGATTTAACTATATATAAATAATTATGTCCAACATATTATAAATACTATATAAGTCTATCATTTACTAGGTGTGGTGTAATATATAATTTATATATCCAGAGCGTAACATAATATAATTACAAAGGTCAATTGTATTATAATAATAATGTGTTCTATGTTCCAATAAAAATAATAATAATGTGTTCTATGATATGTTATTAATACATTACGCGGTAAAGATCAAAACTATCTCTCCTAAATAATATTACGATTTACAATTTAATTATTTTTTGATTGGATAATCTCCCGTGCAACGCACGGGTGAAAAACTAGTTATATAGAATGGCATAAAAATATTATTATATATTTTACACGGGTGAAAAACTAGTTATATAGAATGGCATAAAAATATTATTATATATTTTGCACGGGTGAAAAACTAGTTATATAGAATGACATAAAAATATTATTATATATTTACATTACATTTTTCCAATGTATTTTCTTATCTATGAGTTTGAATGTACGAGGATACAAAAAGACAAATTCAAATGCAAAATTATCTCCACTCGCAAACCTAGATTGACATAGTTTTCTATATGATGATATACTTATGTATGATCATTTTTTGGTGTAAATATTGACATATAAAAATATTCATAAATAAGTTTGGCACTAAATTTACACATGATTTTAGTTTTTTTTTGGCCCCTCAAAATATAAAGTCTCGCCCCGCTTCTCGATGTAATTTTTATTTAAGTGCACTGATTGACGGGGTACGCTGGATTTTCTTTAAATTTGTCAAATTATGTATTATCCGGTTAAGAAAAAATGGGATTTTTTTTTTTTTTTTAAAACTCGGTCCAAACACGTCCGTTTATCATGGACTTTGCTTTGTTTTTTTAAAGGGAAATTTATTAATTTCAAAAACTCATCCAAAGTCTCCTTGCATGCCGGGGCTAGCAAGAAGAGGAATACACTCTAACCATACCGAATTATGAAAAGAAAGACGTGCAATCTTAGCTAAATTATGAGCTGCTAAGTTCCTATCTCTGGGGACATAGTAGCAAGACCCACATTTACTAGCCATAAGAAGATTATAAACTTCACTAAAGATGATGCCACCCGGTGCTAAAGAATCTCGTGCCCTCAGTTGTTGTACCACCCGAGCTGCATCCGCCCCCACTTTGGCTACCCGCAATCTATGGTTGTTTGCAATCAAAAGCCCCTCGCGAATCGCCATAGCCTCGGCAATATCCACTGTGAAATGTCCTCTCACCAGAATGGCAAAAGCAGCCTGCATTACTCCATTCTCCTCACGCAGCACACCTCCTGGCCCAATCAGTTCCTCCCCCTCCTGGACAGTTGCATCAGTTTGAAGAATGAGGTCTTCGACTGATTTTGAATTATTCCTCCATATAATAGGCTCTTGACTCACTCCCCGCATGCAGTTACCCCGGAGCTGTACCCTTTGGAACTCCTCCAATAAGATCCGAATAGAGTCCCTTGTGTATTCAACATCCACTGAAGTTGCTCCATGTAATACTCTATTCCTGTAATTCCATATAATAGGCTCTTGATTCATCCGAATGGACTTTGCTTCTTGCCTGGACTAATAAAAGAATACTACATGAGAATTTTATTATGGATTATGGAACAAAACAAAGGATAGAAATAAAAAATTATCATAAATAATATTATTAAATTCAATAACCATTCAGAAAATGTTACTAATAGAATTAAGCTCCCCAATACTAGGCTTAGCTAGAAGACAGTGGAAGTGGTAGCCAAAATTGACGACCCCAAACTTAAACACTATATATATATATATATATATATTTTTTTTTTCAATTTGTTAAAGTGTAAAAGAAAAGGCTTTTTCCCCCAAAAACAGGCTGTAGCCGCAATGGAGGGTGAATATTACTTTTCAAAGCTCTTTTTTTTTTTTTTTATGTAGATCAAGTAGAAATCATACAATTGTATGAATGTACAATGAAATATTTATGATACAAATTGATAGTAACTTTGAGAATGCCGACACATGAGTATTACTTTTCAACGCTTTGTCACTATCAAATGCTAGCCTTTTTATTTTTCATTTTTTTGTTTTTGGAGAAAGCCGTTGCTGAGTCGTCGACAACTATACGTTACAAATTTTAGGTCAAAAATCAAAATGAGTTGAATATGATGGTTTGTGATAAAGATGGTCATGCATGTTACCATTTTCATTGTGAATGTGGTGCTCAGGGAATAATCTCAATTAATTTATTTGATTTTTTATATTCCTTCTTATTTAGATTATTATTAGTATTTTTGAAATTATTTTTTTTCCATAAAGCGCTTGGGTGAATGACTATGACTAATTATATATTAAGTGGTTGACCAATTTTCCTGCCCAAAGTAATTTTCTATTTTTGTTTTCCTTTATTAAATTAATTTGAGAGTCCTGCTATTTGTAGATAATAATTCAGGCAATTTTTTACAAAATACGGTAAATTCATCATATTTTTCTTAAATCATTTTCCCACAATTACACATTACACATAGGGAAAGATTATGAGTTTGCCCCTATTCTGTAAAAGACTGTCTAAATACGATTACCTATAAATAGTATTTTCTTCATTTTGGTCTCATCACAATCCTTAATTCCTTCAATTATGTCATTTTTTAGCTTTCAAAATAATACTACCTCCTCCCGATTATTTGGTGCCACTTGCTTTTTCACAATAATTAAGAAATGTTTTGGAAAGGCAAATTTTGTAATCCATGTTTCTAATTTGTCTATATTTAATGAGCCGAATTCAAAATTGATAGTTATAATAAAATACTCCATCCGTCCCAAAAAGATATTCCACTATTCTTTTTTTTTTGTCCGTCTCAAATTATATTCTTCTTTTCTTATTTAACTTTTTAGTTTTCTAAAATACCCCTATTTATTATGCATAATAATCGACAATGAAGAAAATGTAAAATGAAAACCCAAATGACATATTAAGAAATATATTATTAAATTGTATATTTCTAACATCATAAATTGAGTTTTATTTTCCAAAAAAAATATTAATTAAGTTTTCTTAATTTGTATGAAAAATGGAAGGGCAATATCCTTTTGTGAGCGAGGGAGTATTAAACAGGGATAGATTTGCAAAGTAATGTAAATAATATAATATAATATAATATAATATAATATAATATAATATAATATAATATATAATACAACATTTTTCGATTGGATTTGGATTCTCAATTACAATTTTCCCACTCTTTTATTAACATTATCATGATATTGGTTTTCAATTGGTTTTATTTTTCAAGTTTTAAAATTTAAACATTTATTCTTTGAATATTCATCACGAGTTTTCAATAATTTATATTAGTTTATTAGTTTTTTATATTCCTTATTTATTTTAGTTTCCTCATTTCTTTTTTTTTTAGTATTTATATATAATTATGAGTTTTTATAATTTTTTATTATCCGCTACCGATGTAAAATTGACAGCACGTAACTATTTAATTTCTTATGAATTAGTATTTTCTAGAATTATTCTTCCTGTTACTGAATCATTCGAAAATGAGTACATTATCAACTAATTGTTTGGTATTATCTCTATTTATTTATTATTTATATTTGTTTGATGTTCAAAATTTTCTTTATAGAGCCCTTGATAATATCTAAACTAAAACTTATTTCAAAATAACTTAGAAACATATTTCAAATAACTTATATATTACAACTGAAAGCTTAGTTCAGAATAACTTGGAGCAAATCAATTGATTTATTTATTCTTCTTTTTTTTTTGCAATAAGAATCTATTTATTTGCGTCACGCCAACAACTAAAGACATGTAATGTAATTCTATTATAATAATACATGGCTAAAATTTATTTTCTTGACATTTATGATCTAACTTCAAAATCTTTGTGATTATTTTTTTAATCTTTATTTCTATATTATTTGTGTTGCAACGATTAGGTTGTAGAGGATGCAATTAATTTATTTTTTTGGTCTTTTTCCTCCATAGATGTGAAACCTTTGAAATATTGACTGAATTTATGTTGTTATTTCATTTTATTTAATTATCATTGTGACTGTTTATTGTTTTTTGCAATTTATATAATGAATTTTTTTATATGAAACATTGAGAATTTCCCGTGCAACGTACAAGTTGAATACTAATTGATTGATATTTTTATTTGACGAAGATAATAATGAATTTTAGCAAAAATTTTGTGAACAAAGAGACAAGAAATCCATAAGAAGAAAATGAACCACACAGAAAAGAAAAATTAACCTCTCCATTGGGATTATCTTATATTATTTTCATTTTTAAGATGTTCCACATGTATAGTTCTCTTTATATGAAAAAGTCTAACTTATATTTCTTTACAAATATATCTCTATTTAATATTTTAATTATAACTTTCAATTTTGAATTTTACTCATAGAAAGGATACCTCGAGAGAGTACTTTCTTATGAGTATGAAAATTTTTATCTGAACGGGTACTAAGTGAATACGGGTATATACTCGCCTGATGCATATTATTAGACTGTTAACTAATAATATTAAATAAGTTAGATGATTTCAAAGTGAAATATAGTAAAGCATTAATTTAGTATATAAACAGATAACTATTAATATAGTATTAATAAAATATTAATTTAATGAGTCAAATACGAAATTAAAACTGTATATTTATTATTTTTGCTATGCAAATATGATAATGTGTATTTGTCTAATATTTTATTATTCATCGTTATTGAATTTTTTGAAAATTGATCTTCTCGTACAATGCACAAGTGAAAGACTAAACTTATAGTTGTAATAGTTGATTGTAATATGATTATTTATAGCGATAGAAATAGGGTGGGTTAGCCATACTCTGGACCCGCCCTATGAGTCTTGAAGTCTCCTAGACCCGCTCCAAACCTACAAATTTATATGACGGGTCAAGATAAGTCGGGTCATAGGACGGGTTGAGACGCCACCATGACCCATAAAAGGACTCATGAATTTTTTCCCCTTTCAATTAATGTTTTGTACAACATATTATTAATTAATGAACGTAGAATAAAACAAAATATTTATTTAGAATTTTAAAGTTCCCAACATTAACTAATATAATAATATGATTCTTTCAATTTGACAGAAAAATCCTTTTAAAAAAATAATATAATAAAAAAATAAAAATAATGGGCTTAGGATCTAATGATCGATTAGTCAAATTACTATCTCTAATAATTTCTACACATTTTTTAAATAAATTTATTAAAAATAAAAAAAATACGCGTTGGGTCATGAGGTCCATGGTATGGGTCCAACCTAACTCGCATCAGCCCTAGACCCACAGCCCGGTAGATAATATTGCTTGATACTCCTTTTTTTGTCCTGATTAGGCGTGACGAGTCAGTTATATTAGAGGCATGTCTCCATGAGTTTATAGATTGATGGGTCAAACTGCCATCTCTAATTATTTGACTGCTAATTATTACAGCTTTGTATAGGTAGGACGTGTAAATTTGTACGACAAGTTTGGAAGAGACTAGAATTATGAACTCAGACATTTTGCTATGAATATTCCATGGCAAATTGTAATTCGAGATCAATTCGTAATTTTATACAATACAACTGGTATATTGGACTTTATTTATAAATTGATGTCCATACTCACACGTCAATTTTGATATTGATGTATACTATAACTCTACCTGTGCAACGTACAAGTGAAAAAAATCTAGTTAGACTCTCTAATATAGAAATGAGAATATATATTTGTGACGAGGTAGTAGTAGTAATAATAAGAATAATAATTCCTTTCATCTTTTTTTTTTCTTTTAATCGAATAATTCCTTTCATCTTTTAGAGAACCTAATTCATTCCAAATCATCCAAATGATGATTTTATTGATTGATCTAAATTGATCTAAGTGTGTAAATTCAATTTTCTCAATCTTATTTTCTTATAATAGAAGCCTTAGTTGAATATTTTCCCTTATTATTTGTAGTTCATACTCTTTTTTATTTATTTTTTACACTGGTTCCACATCTTTTAAAGCGGATTTTCAATAAAATCAGATCTGATTCCAAAGTTTGGAACCAGATCTGATCATGCGGCCGCATGGACATATCCATGCGGCCGTATGTAACAACATGTGAGGCCGCATAGGTGTGGTGCAGCCGCACATAAAATATGTGCGGGCACACAAATATATGCGCCCGTACATATTTTATATGCGGCCGTACCACCCTATGCGGCTCAGCTAGAAAGCCCATACGGCCTGGTGCGGCCGCACGGCTCATTACATGTCCATGCGGCCGCATGACTAGTTTGGAACCAGATCTGGTTCCATAGAAAATCCCTCTTTTAATGGTACAAAGAAAATTAATAACTAGCATATGATCTTCAGTGTCTATAGGTAATTGGTAAAATCTCAATCTTAACTATTTGATTGAAAATTTAAATTCATTACAAGCTTACACAAATGCGTGCAATTACATTTGACACATGGTACGTTGAATGATCAATGGGGATTTAGTTAATATGGATTGTAGTGTTTGTTAAATTATTTTTGCATTTACTATGTGTTGGTGATATTTCAATGGCATTATGTAACCGTACTAGATTGATTATTTAGTTTACGTTGATCATATTAATTATTTATTTTGTTAGCATTATGTAGTAATGTTATTGGTTGTAGCTTCGTTTTCCAAGAACTATATCGAATTATGCCATTGGATTTCACTGTCTTTAAAAAAACAAAGAAACAGAAGTCCATGGATAGAAAAATATCAGACCGAGATAAAAATCTATTAACAACCAAATGCACAAATAGAGATATGGAAAGGGAAAGCAACAGAAATACATTACGGGCAAATACCTTGATATGGCAACTTTGGAATATGAATAATTTTGCTTTTGAGATGTTTCTTTGGAATACAACTTTTTCTCTTATGCAATATGAATAATTTGCTTCCGAATTTAACAATTGGCATCCTATAATGGCTTTGACTGATATTAATTCGGACGCGTGACGCGAGAAAAATGAATATTTTTCAATTCCTTAGAGTAATACTCGAGGGTATTGTTCATTGTATCGATATTTACAAATCAGAGTTGCTAGGTTAAGGTTCGTGATTTGTGATAAAGTTGGTCATTCAAATTATTCCATTGTAAATGTAGTGTTCAAAGAGGTCTTTGGTAATTTGGATCAACTTGGTTAGTTTATTGTGTTCCTTTTTTGTGTTTAGTCTACTGGTCTTAAATTTTGTAGCATTCCATTATAATTTCAAGTTTTTATCATGTTATTAATATGCAATATTCAAGTAATTTTTTCTCAATTAATTGTTCAACTTTATTATTGTATATGAAAACTAGAACCCCAAATTAAAATGCGGTTTCCCAAAAAAAAAAAAAAAGGAGAGGTTAAGGAGGGTGTATTTAATTAGTAAGTTTCAATTTCAATTCAATTTACAGGAAAAAAAGCGTTTTGGTATACTTAATTTTTTCAGAAAATAAATAAACAAAAAAATAAAAATTAAATTCAGATTTGATGTTTGGTTTGGGAATCCGGTTAATCGGTTTAATTCGTCTTAGTTTACACAATTACACTGGATGGGTTTACGTGGGTTTACTTGACTTGGGTGGTGCAACCGTGAACCGACTCAACCTAGGTTGGATTGGAGATGTACACGAGACTAAAACAGAGTCAGATTGGGTCGAGGGAGGGTGCTGGTTTGATTCTCATTTTTTAATTCAAATTATAATTTTTACTTACTGCTAATTTAACAATTAATCAATTATAACCACATATTATAAGAGCATGTTCTTTGTAGGTTGAAGTTTTTTGCTTAATAGATGAAAAGCGATTATTGTTTGATATGTGTAGTAGAAAAATAGGGAGATTATAAGAAATTGTGAAAAATTAAAAATATATGATTTGTGTGAATTCGAATTTTTAAGTTTTTTGTAGTGAAAAAATAAATTGTAAAGAACCAGCCGTTAATATTTATTTATATTTCATCTCTCATTTGTCCAAATATAACTTTTCTTTATGATTTCCTTCTTCTAATTTGATTCCATAATAGTTATCAGAGAGGATCAAAACAGCCACGAGTGGTTATTACGCCCACTTCGAAATTCTCATTTAATTTTGACCACCACCCGCCACAATGTATAGTCACCCAGGCCACTCGACTACTAAAACGTGAATCATCATCATATGTGAAAAATTGATTATTACTTTTGGAATTCACCTCACTGATCACGGATTGTCGTTTCTGATTCTCAGTTTGGTTCTTCTCGTTCTTCTTGGTGCAACCTCGCACCTCATTTCAATCTGGGTTAATTCCAGATTGCTCCTCTTTGAGTACAGATTTGTACACTGTAGGCTTAGAGATTTGCTGAGAGCTCTGCCGACTTCAACCAACCATGGCTGTAGTGGCGGTATGGCAATGGCCATCGAACGCCACTAAAATGTCTTTACGTCCATCCATTTTTCCCCATTTCTGTTATTCGAAGAAGTACCGCGTTGCTTGTTCTTCCAATTTCTATTCCTTTTCTTCTGTGTGTTGTGCTGCTTCAAATGGTGGAAGAAAGAGATCGGAAAAATTGGTGCAACCCGTAAGATTCAGTGACGATAAAGAACCCACGATTTTAGATGATGATTGTTCGGGACTAAACAAGGATGTGAAGAAATTAAGTTTCAAATGGTTGTTGGGTAGGCGAGCATTGTGGAGAAGAATATTGTTTGCATCTAAGAAAGTGAGAAGCATACTTTTGCTCAATGTCATCACTATTATTTATGGTATGCATCTCGATTTTCAAATTCTTTTAGATTTTTGCTTAATTACTAAATACTCAGAAACTATTTGCTCAATGTCATCGCTGTTATTCTTTTTGTTACCTTATTATGAATAAATGTTGAGTTTAAATGCAGCTCTTTTATGGTCATTAATACAATGTGGATTCTGTACCTTTCATTTCTGTTCCTCTATTAGGATTTTATCATTGGTCACTGCTTTTCTTTTTTAAAAAAAAAAAAAAATTTGATCACATGGCTTTTCTGCAGCACTAGAAAATGACAGTTTGTCATGATGGGTCACTAGAGAGTGTCAGTAACTCAGGGACTCGATCACTGTAGTTTATAGGTTGGCAGTTAAGGATTGGGAGAGTCTTTTACCGTACATTGAGAGAATGGTCATGGATTTGATGACGGAACTCATTTGGATTGACTTCTAGAAAAATGATAAGGGATATGCATAATTATAAGATCTTCCATCTGAATAGCAGTTGTAGTTAGAATGCAATGATCAGCATGTAGTAACTGGAGTGTCAAGGTATAAATAAACCAGATGAAAAGGCTAGGTGCAGAGATAACGGCTCGGCATGCTTTCTGAATCTAACTTGATCTTAGTTCTTGTAACTGGAATGCGTCTATGCAGCTTAAACTGAGTGGAGTTTGTTTACTAGCTTGACAAGTTCTACTCCAGAAGAGAACATTGGAATACAAATTTATCAGGAGGCTATATTCTACCTATGGAAAATTTCATGATTTCTGTTGAATGAAAAAAAAATGGAGATATTACTGTATGTGCAACATTAAAAGATGACCAAAATTAGATATGAAAGTAATTTAAATGCTGAATTTTGTAACTTTCTCTTTTGATAATTTATAAAGAAAGGAGATGCTGAGCAGAAACTATAGAACTGGTTCAATGTGGTAACTAATAGCATTGATTTGTTAAATTCTTGTTCTATCGGAGCCTTAAAAGATAACAAAAATTAGATCGCCAAGTAGTTTAAAAGCTGAATTTGTTCACTCTCTCTTTTAATACCTTATGAAGAATGATGAGCAGTATTTATAGGACTTGTCTAATGTGGCAATTAATTACGCTGATTTGTTCAATTCTTTGCTCTATTGGATTCTTCAAAGAGAGAAAATTTACGCATTAATTTATTAGTTATCCATCTTTTTAACTAATGTCTTTGTAAATCTGGTTTCCTTCTGTCAGATATTTAATATATACTAAAAAGAACTTCATTATGTTTATGGTTCTCTAGGCTTTGTGCCCCCCAACCCCCCCACCAAAAATAAAATGTTTCGTTAAGACTTTAGTGTCTTTTTGTCAGTGTGCTTTCAGATTTTATCAGTCGAAGAACGTAATCATCTTACGACCACTGCGGTGTCAAATATTTCTGCTGAAACATTTTTATGGCAGTAAACATTTAATTTACTAAGAATGAGGATTGTTGTTTCAGCTAGTAACATTCCTGTTGTGAAGGAAGTTGAAGCAATCATTGATCCTGAGGCATTCACTGTTGTTCGATTTGCTGTGGCTGCAATTCCATTTATACCATTTCTACTTCAGGCTAGAGACGATAATGAAACCCGTAATGCAGGGCTAGAGTTGGGATTTTGGGCTAGCTTAGCATATATTATGCAAGCACTTGGACTGCTTACATCTGATGCCGGAAGAGCATCATCCCTTACCATGTTCACTGTAAGTCCTACAGTTCTGTACGAATCACGACCTGCCAGCTATCAATGACTAGATTTTGCTTCTTGAGACTACTATATCTTTCAATTCTCACTAGCCTATTGGTGAATAGGTAATTGTTGTACCCTTGATTGATGGCATGTTAGGATCTACGGTACCTGCTCTTACCTGGTTTGGAGCTTTCACGTCTGTCATTGGG
>CAVNYN010273362.1:20000-42657 GCA_963692815.1 Nyctanthes arbor-tristis
GCGACCACCGAGATCTACACCATTGCCTACACTCTTTCCCACACGACGCTCTTCCGATCTCGATAATGAAACCCGTAATGCAGGGCTAGAGTTGGGATTTTGGGCTAGCTTAGCATATATTATGCAAGCACTTGGACTGCTTACATCTGATGCCGGAAGAGCATCATTCCTTACCATGTTCACTGTAAGTCCTACAGTTCTGTACGAATCACGACCTGCCAGCTATCAATGACTAGATTTTGCTTCTTGAGACTACTATATCTTTCAATTCTCACTAGCCTATTGGTGAATAGGTAATTGTTGTACCCTTGATTGATGGCATGTTAGGATCTACGGTACCTGCTCTTACCTGGTTTGGAGCTTTCACGTCTGTCATTGGGGTAGCAATGCTAGAGTCCAGTGGTTCACCTCCATGTGTAAGTGTGCTGTGATTCTCATGTATACCATGTAAGCATGGACACTCTGCCTAAGGTGGAATATCAGTATCTAACATGTAGAAGATATTGACACAACTTGTACATGTCGGGACACATGTCCAAAATGTGTGCACGGACATACATACACAATCACATATCTTTGATACTTCTGACATGCGGTAAACATGACCCACTGGTGTCCAACCACTGTCCAGCATACTAATATCCCACGTCTATATATGTTTTTTTAGTTTCCAACACTTAACAGACTCTGCGGATTTTGTAAAGAAAAGATTTCTAGGCCTGACATCAGTTTCTATAAAATTTATGCAAAAAAATGTTAAAATGACCAAGGGAAACTAGTATAAATTTTATTTCAAATTTTTTATATCTACTGCCCAGGTTTTTGGCATGTGAATATTTTGATTATATTGACAATAGAACAAATTAATTTTCTCTTAATACAATGAATAATTGCTAAAATTCAGAGTTGATGTTCAAAATCCAACATCAAAGTTAAGATATCCATATTAATATTTTTCAAAAACTCAAAGCATAAATAATCAAGATACCACAGACAGATGTGCAACAATAAATTATTTTAGTGAACCATCAATAACTTTTCCAAGTCTTACATTTTGAGAAACTACATTTTTGTATCTTTGCTTGTACATTTCCCTGAATGAAATCATAATTCTTATTTATTTATTTATTTCAAGTCAAGAAGTCATAATTCTTGTTGATCTACACAATTTTATTGATCTTTTAGAAATATTTCAGGTTGGCGACCTGTTAAACTTTTTAAGTGCAGTATTTTTTGGGATTCATATGCTAAGAACAGAACATATTTCGAGAAGTACCAAGAAGGAGAAGTTATTGCCAATCCTTGCGTATGAGGTTAGTTCACAATTCATTTGACCATTTCCTGCCATCCATTCTTTATTATTGTTGGTGTAAACTTCTGTATCATCCAGATATGCACTGTTGCTATTATATCAACCTGTTGGTACTCTATGAAATCCTGGTTTGGTGGTGGCATTCAAGCATTAGGTATATCATGTTGGACATGGACAACATTTTGGCATTCAGTTGTAACATTTCCTTGGATACCTGCACTTTACACAGGCATATTCTCAACAGGACTATGCTTATGGGTGGAGGTACAGTAAAATATATATTTTCTTAAAAATGAAACATTCTTTTCCTACTCCTTTTTTTATTTGTTACACTTTGATTTGTGCGAAGAATCTGCTTTTTTTTTTTAATTTTTTTTTAATTTTTTAATTTTTTTGGCTCTATAAGGTAGTTGGGAAATTGATAGAGAATTATTAAGACCTATGTTGCTTTGATACAAGTACAGGTATGGATTGAGCATCAGATATTTTTTCTTTTTTCTTTTTTTTTTTCTTTTTTTTTCAAGAAATGTAGAATACATGGATACGGCTAAAACGGATCCAATTTTTCAACATGGGTACACTAGTACAGCTCTTTTTTCCTCTATGAAATTGACATTTAGAATTATGTAATAAATTGAACGGCATAAGTTAAAACCAATAAATGCTTATTAATGTTAAAATACTAAATCAATTATGCGAGTAAAGGTCAAAGGCACAAAAGAAATCATTAAAAATAACATGGTTTATGACAAAAGATTCATAGTCCACAATTGTCACTGGCTCACTTTAGTTTTTTCTAATTTTTTTTTTCAAAATCATTAACTAAGTCTTCACTCTCATCGTCTTCTTCAAAGTCTATAGTTGTGGCTGATTAAGTGAAAGCTTTGCCAACTTGATACTAGTTTGTCCAACCACATCAATATTATCTCAGCCTAGAAAACAGATAGAAGCATAAAAGCTAAGAAACAACCATAAACTCACAAAGATCCCAACATTTTGTTGGCCCTTCTTATACTCTTCCACATTTCTTTGGCCATTTTTGTTGTCAACCTATTTCGGCTGCTATCAAGAAATGTGGAAGAGTATAAGAAGGGCCAACAAAATGTCGGGGTTTTTGTGAGTTTATGGTTTTTTCTTAGTTTTGTTTGCCTTTATTTACTTTCTAGGCGGAGATTATGTTGATGTGGACGGACAAACTATTGTTGAATTGACATAGCTTTTATTATGGGTGAAGAAGATGATGACAGTGAAGGCTTAGTTAATGATTTTAGAAAATAAAATTAGAAAAAATTTGAGTTAGCCAATGATGTCATTGTTAACTGTGAATCTTTTGTCATAAACCATGTTATTTTTAACCATTTCTTTTGTGCTTTTGACCTCGGCTTGTGTAATGGATTTGTTTTTTTAACATTAATGAATCTTTTATTGGTTTTAAGTTATGCAGTTCGATTGTTAATATATACTTCTATATGTCAGTTTCAGTGGAAAAACTAAAACGAAATAAAATGGAGCTGTACCCGGGTACCTGTGTCCAAAATTTAGATCCTTTTTTGCCTTTTCCCGGTGTCCTGCATTTCTGGGGAAAAAAATATCCGACACTCGGATCCATACATGCACCCGTGTCGGAGCAACAAGGCCCTGACATATAAAAAATTTAGCACCTTCTGTCCCAGGTTCAAGATATGCCATCAAAGATACATTTGAGATTCAGATATTCACTGTGTAGTTTTCATTATTTTCTGTTTTTCCAACCATGTTTGAACATGAAGACACTAAAAGAGCATCCACAATGGAAGTGTTAAATAACCTTTTTAGTGCTGTCTGCTAGATACGACTCAAAAAATAGAGTTACAATGGATGTGTTAGTAAATGTACTAAAAGAATCTTTTTAGCTTTAAGTCAAAATTGTCGTTAAAATTAACAACAATTTTAACAACAATAGTGGTATTTTTTCACATTTTTTCATTTAATCGATATAGTAATTGACAACAATAGTGGTATAATTTCACTCACTTTTTCATTTAATTCATAAATTAATTGCAACAATAGTGGTATTCTTTCACACACTTTTTCATTTAATTGATATAGTAACTGTTAACTTTGGACTCTTGGGAAATAAAATATAAAACTTAACCTATAAGATTTATTTGTTAACACATTCAATATAAAACTTAACCAATAAGATTTATTTGTTAACACATTCAATATAAAACTTAACCAATAAGATTTATTTGTTAACACATTCAATGTGTTAATTTTAACATCTCCAATGTATTAGTAATTGATAGCTAAATTTCAGATGATGACATGTCATTTAACAATCACTTAAAGTTTATATCTTTGCTTATGTGGCAAGCTAAATTTAACAACTCCATTGTGTATGCTCTGAGTAATTAAGGGTCTATTCTGTTTTCAGGCTTCATTAGTTCCTGTTGTTCCAACTATGTCTAAACATGAAAGCAGTAGAAGTAATTAAGGGCCTATTATGTTTTAGGCTGTTTTTGGTTTTCAGCTTCCAGAACACTTAAAACTTGTTCACTTTCATATTTTTGAAAGCGCATCTTCTAAAACAAGGAAAATTTTGTGAAGAAAGTCAAAGCAACGCTTTTGTTGTTTTGAGTATTTTTAGTGTAAAAAGCTGAAAATACTAAGATACAAGGAAAATAAATCTTTTTTTTCCCTTGACTTACACTTAAAATAGAAAATGAATTCTAAACTTAAAATTGAAAACTAAAACATGAAAGGAATAGGCCCCAACAATTTTCGCTATTTAATTCCACATGCTATGCTGCTTAAAAACTTTGAGTTACTCCTGATTTTTACCAATTAACAAATGGTGATGAGTTGTACTCATCTCTCACTCTCACTCTCACTCTCTCTCTCTCTCTTCCCTGCAATATTCTTGGTGTCTAAGATCTTCAGTCAGTGTTGCTACTTGAGTTGTCAATGTAATGGTTATGATTAAATTCCTTACATGTTGTCTGAGTTTGATTACTGGTTACACAGATAGCGGCCATGTCAGATGTTTCGGCTACAGAAACTGCAATAATTTATGGGTTGGAACCAGTATGGGGTGCTGGATTTGCTTGGTGGTTACTTGGTGAGAGATGGGGCATCACTGGATGGATTGGTGCTACTTTTGTGATAGGTAAAATGCTTACATTTTTTTTAAATAAATGCGTTTGGTTTCAACTTCACTTTTCCCCATAAAGAGATTGTCAGAACTCAACTCTTAGAAGGCTGAAATTTTTGGTATTGCGAAAAGCTAGAAGGGATTGTTGGACTCAGTTCCTTATGATTCGGATATCACTTTATTAATTTGAATTATTATCTATGTTTTTGAAAATTAAGAATCCTGAACAATTCCTTGTTTTAACTTTTGTGGGATCTTCATTGGTAACATGATTCAGATCCTATATATAGGAAGAGTAAATTGTGACTGCAAATATATTGTAGAAAAATGGGAGTAATCCTACTTGAAATGAAAACCACAAAAATTTGCAAAAATACATATAAAATAAAAAGAAAGAAATTAGAACTAGGGAGGTCTCAAATATATTGTAATTTGTAAATGAACTAGTACGGTAGTAAATAGTTTGACCCTTTAGGGGAATTTATCTGTGACATATCCTTGAGCTACTTGCTTCTTACCTCAAGAAAGATAATTGTATTATCGCCCTGGGGCCTGGACAATGCAGTTCCAATATATACCTCAATTAGCACTTATAGTTTATCTACTTAAGAGATGATTCAACTTCTGGAAGGAAACAACTTGTGATAAAAACACAAGATTGCAATGACCTCTGCAGAGAAATACTCCTTCCGTCCCAAATATATAGTCCACTTTGCTTTTTCACCAGGATTAAGTAAAGTTGTTGGAAAAGAAAATTCTACAAATAATTTTTCCAATATACCCTTATTTAATGAAACTAATAGTTATTACTAAACATATTAGATAAGTTTATTTTGGTAAAAGAGGAAAAAATAACTCCTCAAATTAGAAACGGGAATATATATTTGGGACAACTCAAAAAGGAAAACATAACTATATATTTGGGACGGAGGGAGTATCTTATCTTAAAAAATAGAAACCATGTCGATAATGGTAATTGATGAGCACTGAGAAACTGGAATTTGAAAAGATATAACACCGGGTTTTACTTGCCCAGTTACCAATTTTAATTTCCACTGCATGAAACATATTATAATTTTATGTTTATTTTTTCCCCTCTGGTGAACGGTTGAAACTTTAACAGTGTTTTTGTTGCCGCTCTGGTAAACAGCTGGAAGTTTGACAGTGCAGATATCAGGAGCCTCTTCTGACTCAACTAGGAAGTACAGGGACAGTAATATGAGAAGTAACGATTTTTTGACTTCTGACGAACAGAACAGTTTCCCTACGTCTCCAGTTGCTGTCAACACTAGGAAGGACTCCTCTAGCTCGTTAAAGAAATAAGGTAATTACCAATTTATTTTGTAACTGGGAACTTTCACATGATATTACAATCCAATTTTGCTGTGAAATTAACTTGTGGTCAACACACATATATAAATCACAAGGTTTTTCTATGACAAATATTAGTTATATTTTATGTAACATGTAAGAAATGAGTAAATGGCACATGTAACAAGGGATTTTAATTGTCTTCACACATGTCCCTCTCATCTAGACCATATACAGATGTGACTGACTTATTGTAATTTGTCCTTTTTATGTAGAAATTATTCCTTTCAATATCTTTTGAAAGTTCTCTTTGTACTTCTCATAGAGTAAATTATATATTAGTTATTCATTTCATATGTTCCTGCATATCTGCCAAACCTTTTATTACTACAAGAACATGTTTGGTTGCATTATTTTCTATGGAAAATGTCAAATTCTTGGAAGAAGTTCCATATGTTCGTTTGATAGAAAATGGAAATAGAATTTAAATTCCATGGTACAATCCTTTTAAAGCACATTTCAACACATTTTCCCCGGAAAACAATTCCCACCTCCCCCCCAGGTAAAATGTTAGCAATGGTGGAAATTTTTATAGTATATGTGGGTCTCACAGGATATGTGGATATGATTTGTTTGAATAATTTCTATTTTCAATAGAGTTAGTTAGCTAATGGCCTATGGTAAGTTTATTCTTGGGAAAATATCTTATATTTGGAAGGATGTATACGAACACACCATCAGCTCCACATAAAAATGGGAGAAAAAAATCTTTTCTGCTCATATGCAAATATTTTATGGTGTCACATTATTAAGCCACTAAAGATGGAGAACAGGAGAAGTACTCCTGTTATAATATGGTGCTGTGAAAATTCTGTCCTCATTTCCAAGTTTATGCCATTAAGGCATCAGCCAAATGAAGCATTGTTATATATATGCATATGCAAGTTGGTCTGCTTCCTAGGTCATCCCTGAGGAGGGCTTCTATAGGCTTTGTTTGGAGAGCATGTGTATAAACTTGGATTGCCCCATTGCTTAATGTTAGTTTGCAATTGGAGCCAGTTTGATAGTTTAAAGAAAAAAAAATTTGTTATGACTTCAATGTGGGCTTTTCTGAACTAAGCAGATGAAAGCACGTTAAGCACCAGGCAGAAAACTTTAATTGTGCTGAAGTCCTATAGGGCCACCAAATAACCACTGGAACTTGGGTAAAGAGGCCATGTTAATTCAAGTACTGAGTGAGTGTAGGCCATGATATGAGTTGATGTGGACACATTGTCCTATCTTTGAACTCAATACGATGAACAAACCTGCACCCTGTTGAAGTTGTTGAGATTGTATGGCCTCGAACCTATAGAATGCAACCATGAGCGTATGTGTGAACATTGCCTGCGGAAAGTGGACACATCTTTGAAAGTACTGTACCACTATAAGAGTTGACTTTGAAGCTGTAGTTCACTGTAAGAAATTTAGTTTTAGGTCATAATATTTTGCTGAGAGCAACAATTAGGTTGAATATTTATTTATTTTATTTATTTTACTTTATTATTATTATTATTTTTATTTGGCTGCAACTGGAACTGCTGCTGCTTGCGAACTTGGAGAAATCAAACATAGAATGTTTCTGCGGCTCTTGTGCTGTTTAAGTGTTGTCAGACATGATTGGAGAAATATGATTAGGAATCAAATAGGCAGGGAATAGGAAGAGATATAAGGTAAATGGTTGATGAATTACCCCTTCTGTTTCACATATATAGTTAAGTTTTCTTTTTTGAATTGTCCCAAATATATAGTCTTGTTTCAAATTGAGGATTTTTTTTCCGGTCTTTTTTCCGAAAATAACCCTATTTAATATGTTTAGTAATAATTATTATTTTTACTAAATAATGGTATATTAGAAAAATCATTTGTGGAATTTGCTTTTCCAATAGATTTTCTTTAGTCTTTGTGAAAATGGTAAACAAGACTATATAATTGGGACGGAGGGAGTATACAGCCTATTATAAAGAAACTTGTGAAAGCAGGATTGAACAAGAGGAAGACTGGTGGTCTAGAGAAAAAAGACATCTGCGCACCAGGAAGGTAAGGCTTTTTGGACGCTAGCAACGCTCTGATACCATGAGAAATGAGATTGTGGCTGAATTATATACATATAGTTTGTATACAGAAAACAAAGATTTTGATAAAGCTAAATACAACAAATATTAATTGATGTGTCTAAACATGGTACCTTTATCAAGAACCCCTAGCACCTAGCATTGTAACTCTGCAATTTATAAACAATTCTATTTATAAACTGCCACTTGACAGTATTTTTTTTCAAAAAGTCAAAATAAAAGCCAGGCTGCATTTTTTGACTTTCTACCAAAAAAAAAAACAAATAAAAAAATAAAAAATGATCCGACGTAGCAATTTATAAACCAATTTATAAACAACTCAGTTGTCAAATACACTAGAATATTGAAAACTTGATACTCTTAGTCAATGGAGAACTCACACGTATGTTCAAGAGCTCTAATTTGATAATAAATTGAGCTCTTTGCATCCCTATGTCGGTTTTTAATTTCACCACGGAGGATTGAGTAAGTACTCATGGAGTTCGTAATTCCATTGCAAGCAATATCACGTTCACCTTCAATTCAGACGGCATTTTATGTGCTATTTTTTTTTTTAATTTTTTGAATGCCATGTTTATATTCTTAAATTTTTTAAATTATTTATACAATTGCGAGAACTTCGGGGAGGCACATTAGAATATACTCAAACTCAAGACTTTACCTTGGTAAGGTTGCAGCTAATCGATAAAATGCCAAACACTTGTGATTGGAGTGCATACATATAGTTACATGGAACATCTAGTGCCCCATAATGGAGTCCGGATCTGCTGTCCTCAAATCCTGTCTCGCTTGCTGTCCGTCTAATAAAATCCTTACACGTGTTTATTTAATTTACAAGTCAGCATTTTCTTAGTTAATCAAATATTAATTAATTAATTAAACACGTGTAAGGATTTTATTGGACGGACAGCAAGCGAGACGGGATTTGGGGACAGCAGATCTGGATCCCCCATAATGACACTCATATGAGTGTAAGAAAATTATTTTGCAATGACAATATATAGACGAGAAATAATTAACGGACCAAACTATACTACAGTAATAAAAGATATATACTGACATATACATATGCCAACAATGTTCACTCGTGATGGAACCTCTAGGATTTGCACTATCCCACTTTGCCAACTAATTAGATAGCGAGATCAGTACTTCCAAGCTATCACACATTCACGATAATATTATAATAGAATCCATCTGGCTTACGAATGTGAATGAAATCTATTATAATTGGTCATAAACAGAAATATTTTTAACACTTCAACATATTCTGTTAAAAGCGATGACATTCAATAAAAGCTGACACATTGTGGAAGTGTCATTTATCTGTTTATAGGAAACAATGTTTATATTCCATACCATTTGTAATCTACTGACAATTGGACCCATAAATACCAAAAATAGAATATATATGCAACTTGCAAACAGATTGTGACCTGATAAACAAAAATATTCTTTCAACCATTACCCAGCCACTTATGTTGCTTTCCCAGCTATATAATGCCATTAGTTTGATGCATATCTACAAGTTCCTTTCCTTCTCTAAACATTTTGGAAGGAAACAATATATATTCAATGGGGCTTACTGGGAAATTGGTTTCTGAGATAGATATCAAGTGCCACGGGGACGTTTTCCATGAAATCTTTAGAGAGCGGCCGCACCATATTTCCGGCATGAGTCGTATTCGTAACATGGTATGGAATTATAACATTATTGGAAGTATTGGAAGTATTACCATGGTACGTAAGCTAACATTATTCTAACTTTTTAATGCATGGCTCGATGCCTCGACCCATCATTATTTGTTTAAGTCGATAATTATTTGCTGGTTGAACTAAGATGTTTTTTTTTTTTTTTTGTAATTTTCTAATTGATACAGATGAGAAAGAGATGGTTTCTAAAGATGTTATTGAAGCAGTGGACGAGGAAAACAAGCTGGTGACCTTGAAGGTCATTGAAGCAGATCTTTTGGAGTTATACAACGACTTCAAATTAACTGGTTCAAGTCGACTCCAAAGGAGACGATAACATGGTAACATGGACTTTCGAGTATGAGAAGAAGGACGAGAGTGTCCCGAATCCTAACACATTGATGAATGTCTGCCTGGCTATTACCAAAGATATTGAATCTCATAATCTTGCTCAACCGAATTAAGAAAAGCTCTATATATGAACTATGAGAGCATGATATATAATAAGCAATGAAAATAAATAATTTCTTGGGCTTTGTAATAAATGGTTTTTTTGTTTTTACTTTTTCTTTTTTCATGGTACAAGCGGATATAAGGAAGAGGAAGGAAATTCGAGGAGGGTAAGTGCAATTCGAACCCGGGACCTCTAATTTGAATGCAAGCATCTTAACTACTGGAGTACAATTCGAACTATGGGGTTTGTAATAAACTAACCTTCGTAAGTTAGGTAAAATAATAATAGAATATGAAACTATAGTAGTAATAATAATTAAAACTAATAATTTCCGAGATTTTGATTAATTAATTAGTAATTTGTAGTCTTCCTCTGATTGGAGACTTTCAAGGTCAGATTTTACATATGTTAGAAAGATGATCATTATCGAATTTGACAACAAAATTTATTAGTATTACTATAAAACTTGAGAGAGAGGACCGGGGACAAATTAACATAACTGGTAGATCTTTCAAACACAAGTACTCTTAACGGTCTTTTTCTCCATCTCATTTTTTTCCTTTTAGAAAAATAGGTAGATTTACTTGTTTTGCCTAAGGTTTAATTATTTGAATTTTCTTAGTTTTTTTAAATAAAAAATTGATATTTTTTAAAGTCGAATAATATAGAAAGTGGCTAAATTGTAACACCTTGAGTTTTAAATATCCAAAACGTTGAATAAAATATTTTAACTATTTTCTACAAAAATGAGTGGGACAGTAATAACAGTTCAAATGCAGAATTTTATAAATAAACAGTAAGAAATGTTTTTAACAATGTGTCAAAATATAATGTGCCGAATTTAAATTCAAATATTCAACATTTATTTAGTAGCCATTGCCCATTCTCCAGTTTTTGGCTCCGACATTTTAAAAAATGTTTAAATAAAAACGTTATATTAGCAATTAATTATTCAAGTAACTATATAATTTACAAGAACCTTAATTCCCGAATCTTTAAAATTCCTAACTTTCACGTATACATAAATAAGTATTCAAGGTTCATTAGAACGTAAGTTGATCTATGACATTTATTGTGATTGAAAGCTGTAGAGATCGAACACAAGAGAAGAAATCGTTCTCCCCCTTAGTCTTCTGTAATTGAAAGTTCATAATTGATTGGTTCCATTTATATTTTTAGGCAGAGAGAGACAGTTTCTTTATGCCCAAGGACTATAGGTTTCATAAAACCCTAGACATCAATTTCTTTGGGCCCAAGACACTACCCATTTTCTATCAAAGTAGGTAGTTAATAAACCACCTAATAATTGACCAATTAATTTTAGCCTGTTAGACCTGAAATATTATGTGGGCCACAACAATTAGTCTTTCATTCTCCCCCTTGGCCCATATAATGTTATTTCCAAAAGTAGTCTATACTCTATAACATAATTCGCATATAATAAAGCTAAAATTTTGCATATATTGGCCGCCACTTCTTAAGTGAAAACTAATAAGAATCATGGCGGTTTTACATCATTATATCGATATAATTCCTTCCATGTACTACAGTATTAGTCCCCACTTAACATAATACGTAATAAGACATAAGATAATAGTGTCTTGGTAACGATTATCCTGTCGACATTAATGTTAACATCCATGTACACTAAAATCGAGACAGGAAGTTAACTTAACAACATAATTGAGCTCAGAATGTCAAATATGTAAACGTCATAAATTATAAATTACAATATATCATGACCATTTCAGGTGATGCCCATTCTTTTGACATGTGCAGTAAATGTCTTTGGTGGCAATCCTTTTGTTAATGGGTCTGCAATCATAAGATTGGTGCTAATGTGCTCAATTGACATTCTTTGTTTTTGAACTTTTTCTTTTACGGCAAAAGTACTTTTATTCCATACATTTAGCACCTTTAGAGTACTTGTCGTTCTTTGACAAGAAGACTGATGCAGAATTATCACAACAAATTTTCAGTGGCTTGGCAATATTGTCGACAATCCCAAGTCCTGAAATAAAGTCCGCAGCCAATTCCTATGAATAGTGGCCTCAAAGCATGCCACAAACTCAGCTTCCATAGTGGATGCAGCAATGATTGATTGCTCCACACTTTTCCATGATATGGCTCCTCCAGCCAAGAGAAATAAATACCCAAATGTTGACTTCCTTGTATCAACACATCCGGCAAAATCTAAATTTTTATATCCAACGACCTCCAAATTATCAGACCTCCGATAAGTGAGCATGTGGTCTTTTGTTCCTTGCAAGTACCTCAATACTTTCTTTGCAGCTTTCTAGTGATCAAGTCTTGGATTACTTTGATACCTGCACAGCATTCTGTGCATACATTAAACTCCCAACAATTGATGTATAAAGAATGTTTGTCATCTGTTGACATTCCAATTCATTCTTTGCACATTGCATGAGACTAAATTTGTCTCTTTTCTGAATTGGAACAATACTTGTAGAACATTTTTCCATTTTAAATCTCTCTAAAACTTTATTGATATAGGCCTTCTAAGGCAACCCTAATAGTCTTTGTGATCTATTTTGAAATATTTCAATACCGATGACATAAGTTGCCTTTCCTATATCTTTCATTTCAAAATTCTTAGAGGGAAATTTCTTAGTTTCATATAAAAAACCAAAGTCATTTGTAGCAAGCAAGTATCATCAACATATAGAATCAAAAAGATAAACTTGCTTCTACTGACCTTCAAATATATATATATATATATAGATCAATGATGTTTTCTTTAAATCCAAAGAAAATGACGGTATTGTTGAATTTAAAATACCATTGATAGGAAGCTTGTTTAAGACCATGTATTGATTTCCTTAATTTACACACCATGTGTTCCTTTCCTTCAACCAGAAAACCTTCAGGCTGATCCATATAAACTTCTTTATCTAAATTTCCATTCAGAAAGGCAGTTATCTCATCCATTTGATGTAACTCTAAGTCATAATGAACTACTAAAGTCATAATAATTCTGAAAGAATCTTTCTTAGAGACATGGGAAAAGGTCTCTTTGTCGTCGATGTTGTCCTTTACTTGCAGCCAACTCTTTTACTCAATTCAAGTAAGTCAACAAGATCCCAAACTTGATTTTGATTCATAGATTTCAACTCCTCTTTCATAGCATCTACCCATTTATCAGAATTAACACTGTTAATGGCTTGTAAAAACAAAACTGGATCATGATCTATAATTCCTAAGTCAAATTCAAACTCTTGTAGATAAACTAAATAATCATCAGGAATAGCCTATCTATATTTTCTTTCTGATTGTCTTAATGGTATTCTTTGTGATGCAGTTTCAGTAGGTTTATTAATACCTTCTTCAATGTAAGGTGTTGGATCATTAGTTTATTGTTCCTCTGAGTTGTCATGTCGTTCAACAACTGGTGGAACAACAACATTAGGAGAAGTTGAGGATAATGAAATTTGTACTCTAACTTCTTGAATCTCCACATTACTTGATTCCATACTCCCACTGACTTCGCCATTTTCAATGAACCTAGCATTTCCAGTTTCAACAATTCTTGTACTGTGGTTAGGACAGAAAAATCTTTACCTTTTTTATTTTTCTGGATAACAATGAAAAACCCACTAAATGTTCTTGAGTCCAGCTTTTTTTCATGTGGATTGTAGATCCTTATCTGTTGGACAAACATGCAGATACCTTAAGTTGGGTTTCCCAGCAATCCATAACTCAAAAGGATATTTGGAACTACTTTACTGGGAACTCTATTAAGCAAATACATGGCAGTTTTTAAGGGCATACATCCACAATGATATGGCAAAGATGAATTAGACAACATACACCTAACCATTTCGATTAAAGTACGATTATGCCTTTTAGCCACACGATTCTGTTTTGATATGCCTGGCATAGTGTACTGAGCATATATGCCACGATTTTCAAGAAATTTAGCAAATGGACCTGGATGTTGTCCAGTTTCATCATACTGGCCAAAATATTCACCGCCTCTGTTAGGTCTAACAATTTTCAGTGTGTATAATCTTAAGTAGGGGTGAACAAATAAACCGTCAAACTGAAAAACATAACCAATCTGCTAAAGCGGTTTGGTTTGGTTTGGTTTAAAAATTGAAATGGTTTGGTTTAGTTTTAAAAGTTTACAAACCGTTCTACATGGCTTGGTTTAGGTTTCGACGCTTGAAAAACCGTTTAAACCAAACCGAACCATTTTTATATATTTCAAATTAAATGAGTAATTTTAACATTTCAATGGACAAATTTTTGGAATGATTTTAGTACTTCTATAGAGAAATTATAGCAAGTTAATTGAATATATTTTTTAGAAGATTTTAGACCAAATATCACTTCAATAAGCAAATTTTAGCAATTTCTCATCTTAAGAACATTGTTACAAGGCATTTTTCACATTTTGTAGTTGTGTATTAGTCTTTTAATAAAATTTAGTATTCTTTTTTAGTGATACTATTTATCTAGACTTAAGACCGGTCTCTAGTTTAGTTGGCATCACCACATTAGATGATGAATTGATATACATACATACTACAGATCGGTCTCCAGTCTAGATAAATAGCATTATTCTTCTTTTTAGCTTGAAGTTGTTACTACTATTCAAAACACATACTAGTGTAATAAAAAATTTATATTTATAAATTTATCATATTCAAATCTATTGTCATTGTGTCAATAGATACACAAGACATGCCTACCATTTTAGGTGCTCTTGTTGGGAAAGATTTGAATGAGAAAAATTGGCTTAATCAAAACATGGTTTTTCCTTCTTTTTTTTAGGTTTTTTTTTAAAAAAAAAAAAAAAGCGAACCGTGGTTTAAAACCGAACCAAACCAAAAAAATACGTTTGCTTTGGTTTGGTTTGAATTACAATTTTTGCAAACCGTATCCGGTGGTTTGGTTTGAAATTAAATCAAAACCCGCCCAAACCGAACCGTGTTCATCCCTAATCTCAAGAAGTGTGCTCCTTGTGGCTCCTTTCTTAGTATGTTTGGTTTGTTTTCCTTTAATACAATCCACACGTACTCCGAGATTGGTAAAATCCAATTCTGGAATAATTTCATTCTATTACTAGTCTTTGCATTCTTTCTTTGGATATATGACCTAAACTTTTATGCCACAAGTAAGCAGAATTTTCATTTCATTCACTGAACCACGTTTAGTACGAATATTATGATGCAAGGTTAAAAGGCTATCAACAAAGTGATTGTCAAGATTCAATTTATATATGCCATCATAACGAAAACCAGAACCAACAATACATCTATGTTTATGCAAATTAAAACATCTATTCTCACATTCAAACTTGAAGCCAATAACATCTAGTCTTGACAATGAAATTAAGTTTTGAGAAATTGAAGGTACATAAAAGGTTTTTGACAAATCTAGATGAAATTTAGTATTTAAAACTAAACAGTAAGTTCCAAAGGTTTCAATAGGAGCTTTCACTCGATTTCCCATGAATATGAATATTTCATTTGGATTTATCATTCGGGTTGTAAGGAATCCCTACATCATATTGGAAACATGAATAGTAGATCCACAATCAATCCACCAAGTATTAGTCAGAACTTCTGCCAAACTAGATTCGAAACATATAAAGCATTACGCTTACCTTTTCTTTTGAACCATGCCTTACGTTTCTGGTGGATTTGAACAGAAGACTCATTAATCTTTAGTGGTCCATCTTTAGTGTCCTTTCTAGATTTCTTTTTATATTTATTTCTTGCTCCTTGATTACTCACGAGAGGAACAAAATAAGTTCATTGATTCTAAGCCTTGTCTCCTCTACAAGCATACTGTAAAATTCCTTCACGTTCTACTTATTTTTCAACATATTATAATTCATGTGGAATGGACCATACTGAGGAGGCAAGGAATTGATAATGAACTGTACTAGGAAGTTCTCATCAATATTCATTCCTAGAGTCTTAAGTCTTGGCGCAATATTAGTCATCTCAATGACAAGTTCATGCATAATACGAGAAACATCAAATTTCATGGTCGTTAAAGTACTCATTAGTGTCCTCCTAGCAAGTGAGTTGTCAGCAATTTGGGACCGTTCTTCAATGAACTTTGTAAATTCCTTAGCATTTTTAGTTTTGGGAATAGTAGACTTGATATTCTTTGCCAGAGTCATTCACATAAACATTAAGTTTAATCTGTTGGACTTTTTTCATTTGTTATATAAAGGCCTTTCTTGATCACTGCTTTCATCAGTGAGCTCAGTAGGTTGGTCAACTTAAAGTGCCAAGTCCAAGTCCATAACACCAAAGTTGAACTGAACTTGTTCACTCCAGTCAAAGTAATTGAGCCCATTGAACAGTGGAACAGATGTAGCTTGCGAATGAAGGGAAAGAGGAATTGATACTGCAAAATATACATGCTCAATGTTAATGCTTTGAATTTAATTTAATTTATTTATTTCAGATTCAGACCATAAATGTACATCGATGTTCTCGTTTGGGTGATACAATGATATACAACTTTAATAAATATAATGATGGTATGTATAACTATAATGATGGTATATATAAATTTTCATTATTGATATATCAACTATATTCCATTTAGACATATATGTTGTCTTTGGATATACAAAATACATCTATTAGTACACTAATTAACCACAATTATGTTCTAGATTAACAAAATAAATTGATCAACCTTTGGGCGATCCTTAACAATTTTAACTAATCTTAATCATCAATTAACTTGTTAATATAATATCATCTTCATTTATTAGCATCCATTCTTCACAAGTATAGATAACTTTTATAATTCAATGTTCGTAACTTTAAAATTTGGCCACTTTAGTGACTAACAAACTTGATCCATAATCAAACTTCATAACTTTTATTGTCATCATCATTTAAAGGCATATTAATTCCTAAGCCACGGTAGAACATGCAAGCACTTAACATTGAATATTAAATATCAATTTATTATACATATACACATACATACATATTTATGTGTGTCTATATACACACACACACCAGGCAATCAATTTCAATTGAACATAATGACAAATAGTAGCCACTGCGTCAAACTACTTTCATACTTTCAGAAAGAGATAATAGTTCAATCATGCATATATGCATAATTCATTCGCCGTAACGAATTCAACGTATGGCAGAAAATCGATCTGGGTCAGGGGTCATTCATAATTTCATATGATTAGGCAGCATCCGAAAAGCCATAAATATAATTAATAAAGAATAGCAATAAACTTTAACGGAAAATTAAAAATTCTTCAACCTTAGGCTCGGATGCCACATGTTAGCAATTAATTATTCAAGTAACGATATAATTTACATGAACCCTAATTCCTGAATCTTTAGAATTTCTAACTTTCACGTATATATAAATAAATGTTCAAGGTTCATTAGAACGTATCTTGATCCATGACAGTTATTGTGATTAAAAGTTGTAGAGAAACACAAGGGAAGAAACCATTCTCCCTCTTAGCCTTCTGTAATTGAATGTTTATAATTGATAGGTTACATTCATATTTATAAACAGAGAGAAGGCAGTTTCTTTATGTCCAAGGACTATAGATTTCATGAAACCAGACACCAATATAAATTAATTTCTTTGGGCCCAAGACACTACCCACTTTCCATCAAAGTGGGTAGTTAATAAACCACTCAATAATTGACCAATTAATTTTTGCCCGGTAGACCGCTAATATTATATGGGCCACAATAATTAGTCTTAAACTTTTAAGGATAATTGAAGGACAATATGGTGACATTATTGTGGAAGATGGATGCTCTACTTGTATTTCAAGCTCTTCAAAATACAAAAGGCGGCCCCTCTCCTTTTGGACTCATTATAGACGACTGTATTTTTCTTGCTTTGAACGTGGAAGGTTTAAATTTTTCCTTTACTCGGATATCTGGGAATAAAGATGCTCATGGGTTAGCCATAGCGATTGATTTCTTGCCAGGCTCCTCTGTTTGGGTTGATTATCTACCCAATTTCATTATCAAGGCACTGCATACTGAGTACAGTTGGTTTCCATCCAGTTGCCTCTGGCACGGCGCCAAATGTTGCTCTTATGTTAGGTCAAACTGTTCCTCAGATGATGCGCTGGATTGTTTTGATTTGATACTTTCACTCTACGCATTGTGTTTGTGCACCTTCATAATTTTTTCAATCTCATTAGATGTACATATGATGGTCATTAGTATTTCTATTTCACATCAGTAACATCTTCCACGTGTTGTCTACCTCTATATCGCACGGATGCAAATACTAGTTTCTTTGTAGCCTACTTTATCTGTTTATAGGATGTGGCTCGAGTAGGATTTGCAAACGGAATTATTGAGGAGCGGGGATCCTTTTGCAGGTTTGTGTATATTAGAAATTTTTCTGACAAATGCACACCCCACCCCACCCCCCAAAAAAAAACACACTTCTAAGTTTAAGCTAGCCTTTCTGCTTAATATAACAATACTTGTGATAATATGACTAATATATCTCCGGGGAAAAAATGGAAAGAAAAATGGTTTTGCTGGGGGAAAAATGTACTGCAGACTGATATTGCTGCTGAATAAAATTTTTCCTTTAAAAATAAAAAACGTGAGCCTTTCAATGAATTAAACACATTATAAACTAATTAAGTGCACAACTAACCAAGACCAAGGGTAATAGCTCAAGTGGTAAAGAGCAACCCTTACCAGGACCCAGATCCTAGGTTCAAGTCTATACCCCACCTTGAAGTTCCCCCAGTTACATAGAAAAAAAAAGTGCATAACTAACCATTTTTATTACAAGGTAACACATATTCATGCAATTTAACGTTAGACCAAGCAGTCGCTAAGCGAATGACATATTAGCAGTAGTGAAATTAATGGATGCGAAACAACCATTTTTGTTATTTAATTTCTTTGGCAACAAAGAATGTAACACTTTTAGAAAAGTAAATTACATTAAGTTAGTAGTGAAGGGATGCGGGATATGGTTTTTATACCCTTTTAAATGAAAGTTAGCATAGATTTGATATATTTTAGATAGGTATAAATATTCTACTAAAAGTAATGGCAAGTATTCCAATAAACTTAATGGCAAAATGGCAAAACTAATTAGGGGTGATTTTTATATGTAACTATTTAATTTAATGAAAAAGTAACAAAACATGTGATTTTTTAAAGCTTCAATCTAGTTAGGGGCAAAGGAATGCAAATGATCTATTTTTCGCTTTTAAATAAAAACTAACAAGAATGTGTATGAGTTGTAGTTGCTGAGTAATTATTCGCACTAAGAAATTAACTCTCTTTATTTAAAAAAGAAAATGTGCACATAATTGCGTTATTGGGTTTCTAACGTCAATGTGTTAGTCACATTCATGTATTTTATCCATTAGTTGGAGCGTTCCCACCACTTGCAATTATTTCAAATGGTCTTGAGATTTACGTAGTAGTAGGAGGGAGTCACTCTTGAAAGATCCAGTGAATAACGTATGCACACAAAAATTTCGTTTTCGGTGGACAAATATTAAAAAAAAAAAGAAGGGAAAATACCCTTTAATGCAAAAGTAGCAAAAGCATCATTTTGATGAACAAGTATTTAGGCCCATCACATAGAAAGATTAGCTACAGACAAGTGCGCAATACAAAGACTGGCAATATCGTCTCAATTCAAAGGCCAACAATATACCAAAACAAAGGTGGCAGTAGCATAGAAAGGGGAATCCACAAAGGAGCAACCAATGCACAAATACAAAATTGGGGCTGACAATATGCTATAGCATAATAGAACAAAGGTGGTAAATTAATTACTCTTACCAGTGATAATTATGCAAAAATATCAATTTTCCAAAGATAAAAGATCAAAGCTCAACAATATATCCAAAATTCTCCTTCAAATAAATAAATAATAAATAAAAAAGGGTTAGTTTCACAAAAGGTTCCCAATTAGTCCATCTTGTCACTATTCCCTCAATTTTTCATATAAAATGACGATTATACCATTTAGTCTTTTAATTTTAAAAATAAAATAGTTAAAAATAACAAAAAAATTAAAAAAACAACCCACCCTCCCACCCCCTCCCAAGAGGGCAGCCGAAAATAGCTACTGGAGCCATTTCCAACGGCCAAAAAGCTACAGGAAACGCCAGCAAATTGCTGCCGGAAATTGGGGGTGGATCCCCACATTTTGCTACCCATTTTGGGGCAGAAAAATGGGGGGTTCCTGCTGCCATTTCCCATTCCAGCAGTCGGAACCCCCCATTTTACTGCCCAAATGCTGCCATTCCGGCAGCAATCCCCCCATTTTGCTGCCCTAAATGGGTAGCAAAATGGGGGATCCACATCCCATATCTACTGCCTCTAGCAGCTTTTTGGCAACCTGAAATGACTCCGGCAGCCATTTCTAGCAGCCCTCTTGGGAGGGGAAGGGGTCGGTCGAATGGGGTGGGTTTTTTTTAATGTTTTTATTATTTTTAATTGTTTTGTTTTTAAAATTAAAAGACTAAAGGGTATAATCATTATTTTATATTAAAAATTGAGGGAATAGTAACAAGAAAGGCCTATTGTACGTATTTATGAAAGGTTGGGGACCTAGGAGAGTGAAAAAAAAGTTAGAGACTTATCCGATTCTAAACCCAAAGGTTGAGGACCTTTTGTGTAATTAACCCTAAAAAAATTCTCCAAAAGTTCAAAGCACCATAAATATGCAAAGCATGATTCAAGAGTTCATATATCCAAGAGAACACTTCAAATATATGTTAATGTTGATAGAGTTTAAAATGTTGTAGTGATGCCAATATCCTACGCTTGAGACCGATTGAGGACCCAATTACAAGACTTCAAAACATCAAGGGTTGAGGGTGTAATACATGGTTTCCGTAGTTGATAGACTAAATTAGAATGTGTAGATGGTCAAAGGACCAAAACAGAAATATTAAATAGTTGAGTGGTTCTGTGGCGGAGATTAAAAGACAAGGCACCAAGGTGCTACTAAAACTCTAAAATGGTACATACGCGTGTGACGGAGTCCTTTTTATAAACTTCTTAAAAGTTTTGTTAAAAAAACTTTCCATCTATAAGGCATGTATGGATACATGTCATATGAATTTGAAATACACATAACTTGAATTTCAAATACTCATTGCATACATCTATACACTCCACACGAGTAATAAGTTTTTTAACAAAATATTCGAGAAGTTCTTGAAAATTTTCCATGTTAAAAAATCCTCAAGTGTACGGATGGAACAAGTAATATAGTGTTATCATTCCCACGAGGATCGAATTATGTTTCGAAATTATTAGTTTCAACTTTATTTGAAAGTTCAAATCTTGAGTTTTATTAAGAAACGAAAATAAAATAACAAATTAATTAAGCAAATAAAATATAGACAGATTTAGAGGGAGTTATGTGTTGGATATGTGTTAGATATGTGTTAGGACTCACGACTTCACCATAATTCGTCCACCTAGTCTACTGACAATTAGTATATGTCACTGATCGAATTTCAGGAAATCAATCAACCACTCCTCTCGAAGTTAGTTAATCCTACTTACTTAGGCCCCCTCACCAATTTCTAAGTGAGCGCATTATCAATCCTTTAAGTGCATTAATAACAAGAAATTCATGCAATCCTTCCCAAAGTTCAACATATGGTGACCGTACTAACCACAAGCAAATCTCTTTGTCTTATCTCAATTACTGATTCTTATTGCATAAGTTAAATTAAATATTCCTCTCTTGAGTTCAAAACAAATCCATAGATTCATTCATCCGTTGGCCAAAAAGATGAAGACAAAACATTATACTAATAAGAATTTAACATAAAAAATAATTGCATAAATTAAGTATGAAAAACACGACCATAGTCCCAACTAGGTTAACATCATTCGTTCTAACTCTAAATAAATTTAGTTACAAGTCATGAATGAGAAACACGAATAAATAAAATCAAGCGCATAACTCGGGCAATTAGATCTTGAATAAGAAGAAAAACTCTAACACCAAGCTTCTTAACTCTAACACCAAGCTTCTTCTTCTTGAATCTTAAACTTGATCCCCGAACCTTCGAAAGTTTTGTATTTTTCTCCTTCTTTTCCATGATGTTTTTGTGTATTATATAACTCTTCTCTCAAAACTAGGCTTGACCTCTTTATATAAGGTCTAAAAACTCTAAAAGAAAGAATAAAATTTGTCCACTAAGTTTACCATAAAAAGAATTTTAAATAAAATAGGGAAAAATCGAAAATTTGTGAAAAACAACCATGCTGCTAAGTGGATCTCTATTTTCGGCTGCATAGGGCCGTATTGCTAGACTTTTCTGGCCGTGTTTCCGCTCATGTATGTGGCCACATGGAACATCCATGTGACTGCATGCTGCCTACATGCGTCACCTTTGTCTTGCATTTTCCAATTTAGTACGCTTTGACCCCCAAACTTTGTAATTCATGCAAAGTTGATGCAAAGTCATCCCTACCTGTACTATCCCACTCCCATCTTAGATCCAAATCTATAATTTAATCAAACTAAGGCTCTGTTTGTTTTGTGTTATAACAGGAATCTATTATAGTTCCGTTACATCAAATCACAACTTTTCACTTTTTCAATAAAATTTAACCAATCACATTTCACAAAAATTCAAATAGATCGGA
>CAVNYN010273366.1:0-18147 GCA_963692815.1 Nyctanthes arbor-tristis
TGTGCTCTTCCGATCTCTACTTTGCGCTTCCAAGCGGGGAAGTTCGCGGACTGTCTGAAAGTCTTGAATCAGCTCTTGCAGTTGAAAGAGAACGATCCGAAGGTGGTTTAGTTATTCAATTTTGGAGCAATCTCATTTATATTTTGTGGTGATCAATTGTCAGATCGGAAGAGCGTCTATGTTTCTTTCTGTTCTAGTCCCCTCCCCCCGGGGGGTGGGGGGCGCTCGGGGCTGAAGCTGATTTTGTGCCATGGCATGTTGGAAATCGGAAATGAAAGGTTTTAACTGAAATGGACTTAATTGTAAAGACATGGATCAATAACGTTTCTTTTATAATTGCTGAAATCATATTCTCAAAGATGCTACAGAACTAATGCTATGGTACTTACTCTAGAGTCTTCTAATTTTTGAGGAGGTTTAACATAGTTTGTTGTGACAGTTTATATTTTCTTTTTCACTCTATGAGGATTTGGTATTAGAATTAACTTATATGGCATTATCAACTTCCTGGATTGTGAGGCAATGGTAGAAACATAGTTTATTATGGTTTTTTAGGTGTGGCCGACACAGTTTTGTTGATAGTTTTAATACATATTGAAAATGTGGTGAAATTTCGATGCATTGGAATTTTCTTCGAGAGATCCTTTTTTTTTTTTGGTGGTTGACCAAGAAGGAAAATTGGTTCTTAAGAATTTCACAAAATGTCCATCTTATTCTTCAAACAGCAATCCAGGGTTCATAAATATGCAGCTTGATCTTCAGCTCGACTCCTGCTATACAAACTGGGAAAACTCATAAGTCAAATGCTAGAAATGTAATCTACATTTGCTCTTTAAAATTGTCCAAGTCTCTAGTAATATGAGATTCATTATCTTTAAGCTGAGATCTTATCTTGCAATTATGGAAGATCAACTTAATCAGGAAGTCCGCCTTGGAATTTATTCTAATGAGTTTTCAGGTTGGTTGACAATAAAGAATTGTTAGTTATTTCAATGGTGTTAGATATGTAAGATTCTAGAATTGGATGCACGTTGTCAGGGTATGCGACTGATATTTCCTCTTTGGCTAGGAACTTATATCATATAGTTTCTCGGAATTTGATTTAGAAAACCTATTTCTTCTTGACGCCTTGCATGTCTGTCCAGGCAATAAAAATTTTCTTTTTGCACTAGGAGAAGTAGGAGAAATGAAATATTCCCCAGTTTCACTTCATGCAAACCTCAGGTTCTTGCAGCGGTGCAAAATGGGGTTTGGGTTGGCAGTTGTGTTTAGGGTTTTAATGAGAGCCGGAAGCAACTGACATAATTTATGCATGGCCTGGGCTCTTGTTGTGTTTCATTTTTAACGGCACATCTGGTGGAAACCTACACTATCTTGAACAATTAGTCAATTTTAGGCGCACATTAAATATACTAACATATTGCTTAAGTGGTGAATCTCACTATGAGGAGGAGTAATGATCGGAGAAAGACGGGTTTTGATGAGGAATCAGATGCAATTAAAGAAGAAGATGAAAAATCAGAGGCAACTGAAGAAGAATGGTAAAAAAAAGGGGAAGGAAGAGACAAAAACGATTATATGCTTTTTTATGCTTGTAGGGAAGAAAACCTTCCTTAGGGTTGGTGTTACACATATAAATTGGGAACTTTTTTGTTTAACAGAAAGATAAACTAAAAAGAATAAATATATGAGTTGGATCTGGCGGAAGCATTTTTTTCCCCTCCTTTTTCAGTTTTCTCAAAGACATAATACAAGTCACGCAGAAACTCATTTCCGCTGGAAGTTTTAGGCTACCTGATAATGTGGATGTAACTTCCTGATTTGGTTATTTCTTGGTTCCCTGATTGAAGATTCATGATATATCCCAAGATGTCTCATTAGACAAGCTATTGATTTGTTAACTTTTGCCAAATAGCAGTGGTGAAAGTGTGGGTTGTATTTGGGTTCCGATTGGCTTTGGGTTTCAGGGCTGATCAAAAGCATCTCTGATTCTGACCCACTTGTTTCTATTGTGGTTGAGATTGGGTTCATTGAAGAAAAGTTGTGTCTGCCAAGATGCATGTTGCGAGTCACTACATGGAATTCTTTTGTCAAGGAGTGTCTGATCTTCTTGTACTACTTCTGCTACTAGATAGAAGACCCTAAGGTTTATTCTGGAGAATAATTTGCGTTGCTCAACATAAATTTGTTTCTTGCATTGATGCCTAAAGAATATGTATAATCCTAAGTGGTGAATGTTTCTTTGTATCACGTCATTGCACATGATTTATCTGGCTGTGTCTAGGTCCTTGCAAGACTTGCCCCAACTAAAGTTATTTTTCCTCTATTTTATCCTCAACTGTTGCTACCACTTCATATTGATGATTATCTATGTTCTCATTTCTTATCTTATTCACTATAGTATGACTATGCATTCTTCTTAACAGGGCTTGGCGGCATGATGTTCATCTCCTATATATTTTGTCGTTTTAGGAACCAACAATTCTAAGTTTTTATAGTAAATGCTATTATATCACAATGTGATAATTTTTCCTATCCGCATCTTCATTATTTATTTATTTATTTCTTATTCTTCTTTCTTCGAAAGGTTGTATAATGTTCTCAGTGGCATTTATTCGAGAGTAGGTCTGATGTGTATTTGAGTTTTTTACAAATATATTCATCATCTTGTCATGTGAATTGTGATAGATCGTATGAAACATGCCTCTCTAAAATGAAAACCTTTATGCCATGCTGTTACTTAATGTATATTTTAATTTAGTCAACTTTCTAAATGATTACATTTCATATGAAAACTTTTTGCAACATTGAGTAAAGAAGTTTGTTGCGGGCGAATCATTTGCTTTTCTAGTATGTGATTTTGCTCGATTTAGTTTAACTGTTGAATTTTTTCCTGTTTTCTGCTTTCACTTTCTTCTTCTTCTTCCCTTTTTTTTTTTTTTAAATTCTATGTGAATTTGTTGTTAACAGATGCATATTTATCGATTTTGTTGCAGTTTAATACATTCCAGCCGAAAAAGAGATTACAGATCACTTCAAAGGATGTTTGTTTTCTTGAGAGGGAAAAAGAAAAATGACCAGTTATAGTTGCTATTTATAATAAATTGCATGCAATAATATCCATTTATGGTTATTCTCATAATCTTCAGCTGATGATATTGTAAATACAGTTGTTTTACCTGTAGAATCTTCGTTATTCATCTTATTTTGTGCGTCTTCCCAGCAGTTTAAAGTTTCAATTTTTTCTTTTGTTGCTTATCTTCTCGTGTTTTCACTTCAGGTTCTTCATAACATAGCAATTGCTGAGAACTTTCAAAATGGTTTTTCGGATCCTAAAAGGCTTATTGAAGCTCTTGAAGATGTTAAGGTTAGTTGTTAGGGTGATGTTCTTTCAACAAGCATATCCTACCTTCTGTCTAATTTTGGTAATTAACATGTCCATCAATTGCATAAAGATATTATCACGTCTGCATTTAGTAACATGTACTTGGAAGTAGCTATTCTTTTTTATTCCTTCTATTGCTAGATCAAGAATAAAGTTGTTCCAAGGAGGTGAAAAATGTTGAGTGTTGCATAAAGAAATCATTTGTCAACAAACCGAAATCATGCACCCTCTTAGTTGAGCCACTATTCTTCAACTGTCTATTCTGTCATGTTACTAAATGAGGATATGGGACTTGGTTCTGGTTGCTTTATCCTGTGTGTAGATGTGAACACATATTTCTTCTTTTAAAGCTTCCTTTTATTCCTTATTTTTGTTTCTTTTCTTTGCTGCATCACCTGTCATTTGATCCCTCTTAAGAATGCATCAGTCTCTCTCTCTCTCTCTCTCTCTCTCTCTCTTCCGCGCTCGAAAGCTTTGGCTTAATATGGTGCTTTCTTTCTGTGTATTTATGAAATTATTATAATATCCAACGTGTCTCTCATGTAAGACGCGAAGAAAAAGTTTCAGCTCTCTATCATTAGTTAAAATGTAGCTGTTAATTGTTTACGAGTTGTATCTAATATGCAAACTAAATTATGAAAACTAGGTGGAAAGTTGTATTTAAACATTTCTAGTTTCATCATACAACTACCTGATAAATGCACATGTTTTATGTTTTCTGATTAGATTTTTAAGTGTGGAGATGATGTTAAGCATGCATTGGCTCAGTTTTATGTCCTCTTTCCACATCTGTTTGCTTTTGAACTCTGTGTTCCATATCCTATTCTTTCTTTCATTTTGAGCTATGCATCTCCAGGTTCCACTCTCAAGTTTTCCATAATATACAAAAAACTTGAGTTTGTGAAGATGCATGCATAACAGGGGAAAGATTTTGATCTCCCCTTTGATATGTGAGGACTGTATTGGTGTCTGGATTTATAAGAAGGTCCACTTTAGCCACTGTGGGTGCCTCTTTTGTGTGAGAGGGAGGGAGTGAAACAGTGGACATTGCCCTCATCCATCTCTTAGTTCTTTCATGATAATGTTGATAGTTGACTATGAGAATGCTGATTCTACATTGGTTATTTCACATTTATGTTAATTGTCCTCTTATCTTCATTTCAGAAACGTAATGAGCAGCTCGCTGTTGCATCTGGAGAACACACAGAAGATGCTAGTGGTGCTGGAAGCAACACAGTTGGGAAAGGAAGCAACAGTATGCCGCATGGACTTTCTAGTTCACGAGTTGTTTATAATGATGAGTTTGAAACTTCAGTGGCAATGTTCAACATAGTATGTTACTTGATGTTGGTGGAGTGCTTTAGTTAAATTCAGAATATTATTTTATTTACTTTATTTAATCTTATCTGAATCTGGTTGCAGGCAGTTACCTGGTTCCATCTTCATGACTATGCAAAATCGTATTCGTATTTGGATGCTTTGTATCAGAACATTGAACCTATTGCTGAGGTAATTAATTTAAAGGTCGCTATTATGGGTTTGTTTGATTCCCATTTCCTTTTCCCCTTAGAGCACTTACAACGTGGGGGAGAAAATGCAAATTTGGTTTTTCCCCCACTATGCTAAATAGCGTCAAGGGGTAAAAACCCAAAATTTAGCAAATTTCAGGTGGAAAAACCCCAATGAGGGGCTGAATTTGGCACCCTATTTACCTTTCCCCCCTTCATTTTTCCCCTTTACCTTTTTTCCCCTAACATTAGAAGTGCTAAATTATGATGAGGTAGAATAAGTGTTGGAGATTGAGGTAGAATAAGTGGTGGAAATTTTTTGAGTCCAAATGAATGGCTAGATTTGAATATTTGTTAAATCAAGTGCCAAGTGGTTGGTGAAATTATAATGGGAAAAGATAATGAGAATCAACCACCGGAGTTCATGAAATTGTATGTGTTGGTAATATTCTGTTGCTGACTGCAGGGGACAGCTCTTCGTATCTGCCTTCTGTTGCTGGATGTTGCTTTGCTTTCTGGCCATGCATCGAGATCTGCTGTAAGTTGAGACTGCAGCTTATTAAACTTGCTATCCTTATTTTGGAGGTGCCAATCTGAATGTTCCCTTTTATTTTTAAATTTCTAAAGTAAGAATCATGAGTAGATGTGTCTGGCCTCTTCTCTTTAATTATACGATATCGGGTTTGTTTGATAACCAGTTATAATAGATTTTCATTATAATTGAAAAGACATGTAGAACTACCAACTTTTGACACCTTTTATTTGAAATTAAGTCAATGTCACATCAATAATATGTGTCAAAATATAAGGCTTTCACGTGTCCTTTTAAAAAGCCAATTATGGGAAACCAATTATAATTGGTTACCAAGCTAACAAATTTTTAAGAAATTGTAAATTGTTACCTCTCCTATGGAAGCTGATGCAAAAAGGGAAAGAAGATGAAATACTGTCACAGTATTGAGCATTAAATATTAGTTTATTTATGATTCTAATGAATTTTTATAGTTGACAAAGCTGAAATTTCGGTTCACCTTTCATTATTATAGAAGAGGCTTTAAGTGGAAAGGTACTTCTAATAAGAGGAGCGCAAATTGGCTTCTTTGAAATGAAGAGAAGGGTTAAACCCTTTATATATTGTGCTATTGAATCAATTTAAGGAAATAAGAATAATAAGCAAACTACGAGAAAGGAAATTTATAATCAATTTTTCTAATTCTAATTTTGTTTCATGTTGGAATGAATATTCCCACACCCCCTTAAGTTGATGCATTGATATATGCTCAACTTAAATGGTAAAATTGAACCTTTCTAGCAGATAGATTCCTTGCCTTGATTAGATTGTGAATGCGCTGCAGCTTCAGTAACATTTGCAGAAATTGTAGCATAAGGCAGAGGGGCATGAGCAGTGGTAATATGAGGAGACTTATTCTTTTTAGCTTGCTTAAGTTTGTACCACTCCAAATTTATTTCCCAACAGTCATCAATTATGTGAAGATGTTACATCAACTGTATGTGTAGATATATATGGAGTCTAGTAGAGGTAACTGATGGTGATTCTTTTACTTAGCCAAAGCTGAGACTTTAGAATGAATTTCTACTCCTAGTATGCGTTTGCATTTCTCGGCAAACATTGAATAAGCATTTTCTGGAGGAGCGGCAACCAAGACATGACTACTAACTCGATCAAAAGTGTGATCAAGATCTGCTGGTAGCATGTCATATTATTAGAGCTTTCATAATCAAGTTCCATAAGTATCAAGTTTAAACCTATTTTGCAATAGGTCGATCACTTTTACGTAGTTGGAAAAAACTTACACCCTGTTTGATCCTCTTTTATCAAAATACATTATAATCCTACCTTCCACTGATTTGACTACTGATTTGACAACTATTCATTTATAACCACAAATTTCAAACTTTTATTAAATCTACACCACTCATTTTATCTCTTTATAAATCAACTACCATAAATTGAATCAAACAGACACTTAGTGTCCATATGGTAACCGTTTATGATTGGAATAATTATAAATAGATGAGGTGTGTTGACACCTCATATGAATATGACAGATCGTGGTTGATTTCAATCATAAACGTTGCGGGTTGCCAAACAGACCCTTAATTAGTTCGCAGACTTGTGAAGAATCAGAAACTTCAAGATAACTCTTCTTAACAGCTTCCTAGATTACCTTATCCTTGCCACATTAAAAAAAAAGTGTAACAGTAAATTGCTGGTTATGGATTAATGAGCCAAGATTTCACAAGAGGGGTTCAGCCATCCATTTATCATAATATGGATTCCTCTCATCATAAGTGAGTAATTGGAAAATACTTGATGGAAAATTAGAGTATATAAGCAGGCAGCCAGAAAATCTGGGAACCGACTTGCAAAACTCTGAAAATTTGGAGTCTGAATTCCATTTCTTGAAAAATTTAGACTGTAAATTGGTGTTTTAAAAACCTTAGGGACCAAATTGTGCACATCTATAACTGTAGGAGCTATAACTCAATAATTGGAGATATCAATGGCCAACTTGTGCAATTAAGGAAAAATCAGGATCAAACTTGCAACTTGATAACCTTGAAAATTGTCCCAATATTCTAAAGTAGTGTTTCCGTAAAACTTCAAACTGAAAGCAGATTCAAACTCCCCAGAAAGCCTACAGGAACAAAGCAACAAACCTTGCTTGAGGGATTTTGATGAATTGAAAGAGGTCAGTCAAAGTAGGAGTGTCGCTAGAGCCCATAGGTGGTCACTTCTAAAGGTTTGCTGGAGACGTATCCAGTAGGAAAACAGTCATTACTGGAGAAATACCAGCTTCACGACTATGTTGCTTTGACAAGAGGTTGCCACTTTGCTGGCAATTGTTGAAGGTTGCTGGAAACCTGAGTAGGGTATGGGTGGAATTAGGTTTCTATGTGATTTTCAGATATTGAAGGTTGAAGGTGAGCGTTGAAATTTTCTGAGATTGGAAAACTATTGAATTTAGGTTTTTTTCAAATTTGGGCAAACCCAAAACCTGGTTTCAGACCTCTAATCTCGACAACCAAAGATCTAGTACCAAGTCAAAATAAATTGCCTTTGTTTGAATTAAAGAGGTTTTCTAAACCCTCTGAATAGCACTCTAATGATCTTCCATTATTGATAATTCCCAGTCCCCACTTTCTTTGTTCCCTTCCTATGGTCATTACTATGTTTTCTTCTCCATCTTCATGAAAAAAACGAACCTCTTTAAAACCCAAGAAAAATGAAAGGTGTGAACCGCCAAATTTTTGTGCCAATGAATTTGTGTGGCGTGACTTGTAACTCCTATTTTCTTGCTAAACTCTTTCTTCTTGAAGAAGTCCAAATAATAATCAGTACCTACTGTTGATCAAGACTTTAAACTTAAGTAATGCGCGTTATAAAAAAAAAAAAATATAAATAAATAAAATCATATGACCCACGTATACAAAAAAATGAATAGTCTTCTTTTGAACTTCTGGTGATGCCAACTGACCCTGCTAGCATAAACATGGTTAGTTTGAAGTGGATCCAATATTATTAGTGGCAACTAGGGGATCAACTAAAATAGTTTTGTTGCTTGGAGATCTCATGCGCTAGCCCCTCCCTCGTTTTGGCTACTTTTCTAGAGAATTGAGGATGTTTCTTGGAAAAGTGCACATGCTTGCATTCTCAGTTAACTTTGCAGTTGAAGTGTTTTGCTACTTGTAGGGTTGTGCTTGGCAAAATCTCTTGAATTCGAGAGCACTTGCTATTTAGCATACTTAATGTCATTATGTTGCTAGGTTACTGAGGCATTATGCTCTTAGACTAGGTCTTCTCTTGGCAAGATTGGCTAGCTATCGGTTTGTCATTACGACACTTCCTAATTCTATCCTTTCACAAAGTGTCTTTGTTTTAAAATAGAACTAGATGTTGTGCGAATGAGTGGTTGAGATTTTTGTAGTACAAGTGGGTCCAGTCAAATATGAAAATGTGATCGGTTTGGCCAGATTCTATTTTTAAATTTTGTGAACAATCATTACAAAAATTTAATTTTATTAGTAATTTCACTCGGATTTTATTTTTATTTATTTCCTAGGATATTGTCCACATTTTGTTATTTCCTTGGGATAATAATGCGCCAGTCTCTTATTTTTAGTTAGTTGAATTGTGTAATACCACATTCTAGAAGGGAAAGTAATGATGAATATAGGAAATTACTTACTCTACAACTTTGAGTTTATTTGGGGAGTTCATTGGTTTCTTGAAAAACAATTACCTTGGGATTGTTTGGTTTCCTTGAATTTAACTCCTTGGGCTTCTCTATGATATGTCCTTGAATTTAACTCATTGGGCTTCTCTATTATATTTCATTTCTTTTTGTTCTTGCGTTTGTAACATTTAATTTTAGTTATACAACCTGAGGATGTCAAATATTCTTTTGAAGAAAGAAGAGCCGGTTTTATCATGCCATTCTCGATATATAAAGATCTCAAATTATTCTTTTGAAGAAAAAAGGTCTCTGAGAACTATTTCTATTAACGTGTTTTTTTTTTGGGGGGGTTTTGGGATTTGTTCTCGATGAATGACTTTTTAATACGTTTGATATGCAACCTTCCACCGAATGGTGTTCACTTGCACCAGAATTGAGTGGTACTCTGAATGAGTTTTTGGTGGAGATCCTACATGGTATTAGAGTTGTAATTTTACATCCGACGTTGGTTTTGGATAGATATTGAACAATAAGTAATTATCAGAAGTGGTTCTGTTGCGACTCAATATGATGTTGATGAATTTTTTTGTTCATGATGCTTCTCAAATGGCGTTGCAACACAGAAATGAGCATGCCGGTTTGACTCAAAAAACTGGGAACCAGTTGGAAAATGGTCCGGGTTTGGTTTAAGGCCTCTTTACCCAAAACCGGACAGACTTCAAGTTCAACGGTGAACCCGCCAACCCGGTGCCTGGTTTAATGGGTTTCACGGTTTAGTGTTTAAACTTTTCTCTTCCACCCAAAAAAAAAAAAAAAAAAAAGAAACGAAAAGTTTAGAACTCTTTATGGCACAATAATGAGTTGTGGAATCGGTCCATCTAGATGGCCACCGATCCAATGGACCTTTTATATATTTAACTCAGGAAAAATAGTTTGATCGATGTTGGATTCTACATTTGCCCACTAGATGCTGGAATAATGCTTGTAAATATTAGTTCATTCTCTAAAAAGTCGATATGGGATCCTTATGTATGTATAAATGTTAAACTAATTTTAGGTAAAAAATCAAAATTTTAATTATTATTTAATTAAAACTGGTTCGTCCCCTGTTTGGCTGACTTGAATATTTTAACCTTTGACCTATTACCTTTTTCGGTTCGATTACCAGTCCCCTTTTCTGAACTTTGGTGTGGATGCGAAGCAAAAGAAATTGGAATGAATGAAACGGTGAGTTATTCAATGTCCGCTGCGCTTGTGGAATGGAAAGCTCATGGTACTTATGAGGATGTTTGGGTTTCGTGCTTTAGGTTCTTCAACAAGAATGTTTCATCCATATGTATTTTTCAATAGTGCCATAGATGTTTAGATTATAGCAAAATGCTGGCAATCAATCTATTGAAAATATGCTGGGTGTCTGGAAATAATTGAGGTGGGCGAATGAGAAATGTAGTATGAGATCACGATAAAGGACTTGCTACAGATTCTAATGTCTTTTGACATTTATTTGTACATTGGAAATATTGGAGAAGCTGAATATTTTAAGGAATGTCGTCCCTCTCAGACGATGGTGTCTTTTAAGGGGCGGGAATGTTATGATCGTATTTATATATTTAGAATAGATTTATTAGTAATTTAGTTTAAGGTTCTTAAGATTTTATTTTTATTTACTTGTTTGGTTTGTTTGAACTAGTAAAATGTTACACAATGTCCATGTATTTTAATATTTGTTTTTGGATAGTTTGTAGGCCTATTTTTATAATTTAGTGTAATTCTGTACTACTTCCTCTGCATATTAATGAAGAATGAGGGAGATGAATTATTCTGATACTTTATGTCGTATTTTGGGAGTTTATTGTTCTGCAATGTCTCCAGTTTTGGTAGATGGGAAATAGTAGTAATTGTAGATGTAGATTTGGCTATACGCTGTCTGTGACAGCCTCTATAGACTTACTGATTTTTATGTGCTTTCTTGTGCATTGTCAAGTTGCACTCTCGTTCTCAAATGTTATTTTTAACATCAGTGTGTTTTTGTTGGGTTGGATGCAAATTATGAGTACTTGCTATTCAGTAAAGCTAATTTATCATTTTTTGTTGCCGAAGCGTATTGATTTTCTTGGAAAAAAAAAAAAGAAAAGAAAAAAGGATCACTTGAATGATAATGATTTTTCAAAAATAAGTTTGCTTGTAGAACGCTGCTTTTTATATAGGCATTATATAATATCAGATTTGTATCAAGACAACATAACCATGAAAGAAAAGGGAACTACTCCCTCTATCCCACTAAGATAGGCATGCTCCTATTTTCACTAGGATTAAGGAAAACTCAATTAATGTTGTTGGAAATGTAAAATTTAAGATCATTTTACCAATATACCTTTACTTTACTACTTATCTCACTTTAAAAGGTTTATTTGGTTGATAAGCATGCGCATTAAATAGGGGTATATGAGTGAACTAATTATTTCGACTACGCATCAATAAAGAAAGTGGCCTATGATTTGGGACGGATGAGAAATGAATACAAGCTTATCTTAGTGGGACGGATGGAGTAAATCTTACCAAGTAAAGAAAAATAAAGTTCTAAAAGAAACGATACTATAAGTCCAAAACAGATGGGAAAAACTAGTGTCTGCAGATGTCTGTTACATCAGTATCTTGCAAATGAAGAAAGCCTGCCTTCATTGTTGAAAGTTCTAGTGGATTTTACGTTCGCAGTATGTCTGCAGCCACGTGGAAAAGATGTATATCCACATGTATGTATTATAACTAATTTTCTTTAAAACACGGAATGGCCCAGCCTTTTATCTTATGGCTTTGCTAGAAAACCTTTTTCATAGATGTACCAATACTAAATCACCTCCATTGGACGATTTTAGCTGACAATGTTGAGCAGCTGCAGCTTTGCTCATTAACTTAGCACTTAAAAATTTTCTTCACTGCTTGATCAATATTTTGAACTTAGTTACCAAATGTTTAGGCAGTTGAACTTGTATTAATAGTTGGAGGAAATAAATTAAGGGTCTGTTTGGCAACCAGTTATAATTGAAACTCAATTATAGTGGTTGAAATTTAAAATGTAGGCCATGTGGAAGCAATAATTTGACACATTTTATTTGATGACGTAAGTGATGTGACATGTCATTAAATGGAATCTATCAAACCATGGTGCTTCACATGGTAATAATTTCAAATTTTAGCACCATTGTAATTGAGTTTCAATGATAATTGGTTGCCAAACGAACCCTAGGTTAAATCTATGGTATGTTAGATGCTTTCGTGTAAACCATCTCCAATGGTTGTTTAGTTCAACTATCCAGCATATACTTTTGAAAGAGACTTCATTTTTTGTTAGTGCTGCATCTTGTTGGATCATGTTGCCAGGTGTGTGGTAGCTACTTCTATTTCGCCGTTAGTTTGTAGATGATTGGTTACGCCATACGTCTAAGTTTTAAATTTTTACCAAGCGTGTTGCAAAAATGATTTAGAATTTTGGCATATCCATCAGAAGTAATAAAGTAGAAACGCTATAGAATGAAAATTTTTCACAGAAAACAATGAGCGACATGAGATGATTTAGCTGTCTTTTTGCATGGGATAAGTTGAGCAGACATCTTGGTAAGTTGATTTGCTACTACAAAAAGCTAAATCATATCCACTCTGAGTCATAACGGAGTCGTCCAAAAAGGAAGTTTTTGGTCAAACCATTGCTAAATAATTTCTTGGATGGGCAAAAAGTATAAAGTGTAGACTTTTGTGCTTAGTCTCTAGCTCATGGGCAAATAGGTCATCCTTGAATGAATTGACCAATGTCCTGCCTCAGCTGTAGTCTTCTGCCAGGTTTACTTTTGACCACAAGGCCACTGTACCCTTCTGCATGGAACTTCCTAATTAAATATTATCTTAGCGAAAAGCCGGGAATATAAAGTTCATTGACTTTGAATGAGAGTTTGTCCTAAATATGAAAATCGCCACTAGCACATGTTGGACTATAATTCTGCCAAATTTATCCATTGGACTATACTTCTACCAAATTTATCCATTTTCCATGTTGAAATCTTTCTACTCGTGCATATGTTTCATTGAAAAAAAAAAAAAAGATGCTTGAAAAATTAAGATTTCATGAAAATTTTGATTGAATTGTATTGAGTTGATTAGTGAGAGACTTGTATAATGCCTATCTTTATATCGACATAATAATCACCTATTCCTATTACCTAAGGAAATTAAATATGTAGGACAACGAAACAAAAACTTACTAAAGAAAGAAAAAGAAAAGTCTCAAGAAAACTGAACTAAAACAAATACATAGTGTTCTGAAAAGATGGCTACAAATACATAGTGTTCTGAAAAGATGGTTTACGCCTGGAACTGAAGCTTGGTTATTGCGGCTTAGTCATGCTTTACGCTTTTTTTATGCTTCAACATAATTTCGAGCCTCCGTGGGCATGAAAGTTTGAAAGTTTCCCCTTAATGCTTTATCACACTTTATGCTTTCTAGAACCTTGCAAATAATTGTTAATGTGTCATAGTATTATCTTACATCCAGTGAGTTTGCATTTTTGTGTATCAGAAACTTTATCCTTGATATTTTATGATTTTTAATCACTGTTATTTGGATTTTTAATGTGCAGGATGTTATAAGCTACATGGAGAAGGCATTTGGTGTCAATAGCGTGATTAATCAAGTAGATAATGGAAACCCGGCGCAGCAGCAACCTACATTAGTATCAAAATCTACTTCGCTTCCCAGCAATTCAACAATTCCTGATTCTGGTACTTTGGACTCTGTTGCTGCTGCAAATGTCTTAGAAAATTCTTTGTCTAGAACTGTATCAGATGAAGCACTTGAAGAAGAGTCGTTGCAGTTATTATCTTCTCTCGACATTGGTGGACAGAACCTTCGAAAGCCTGGCCTCCCATTTTCTAATGATCTTCTGAAGACTCAATCTGAGGAGCCTCTATCAGCCGTTGACCTAAGGCTTAAGCTGCATTTTTACAAGGTTCGATTTTTTCTTTTGATCAGGAACCTTAAGGCAGCTAAGCGTGAAGTTAAGATGGCTATGAACATAGCTCGTGGCAAAGATTATACCATGGCTCTCTATTTGAAGTCGCAGCTTGAATATGCTCGAGGGAACCATAGCAAAGCGATAAAGCTTTTGATGGCATCTAATACCCGCACTGAAACAGGAATTTCTAGCATGTATTACAACAATATTGGTTGCATATATTACCGACTTGGGAAGCATCACACTTCAGGTGTATTCTTTTCCAAGGCACTAAGTAGCAGCTCACTCATAAGGAAAGAAAAACCCCTTAAGCTCTTGAATTTTTCACAGGATAAATCCCTTTTTATAACATATAATTGTGGTGTCCATCATTTGGTTTGTGGGAAACCTTTCCATGCTGCTCGTTGCTTCAAACAGGCTAGTCTAGTTTTTAACAACCAACCTGTTTTGTGGCTGCGACTCGCAGAGTGTTGTATTATGGCACTCGAAAAAGGACTCATCCAATCTAATTCCTTGGCATCTGACAAATCTGATATAAGGGTTAATGTTATTGGAAAGGGAAAATGGAGGCAACTTGTGGTGGAAAATGGTATTTCAACCAATGGGGACAAGCAGTTTGTTCAAAAGGAAGATTGGCCTTCTGCTGAAGGCAAGCAGCCTGATCTCTCGATATCTTTTGCCCGCCAGTGTCTTGTTAGTGCTTTGCATTTGCTGGACTTTTCTGATCTTATGTCTAGTCTGGCTTCTAGCTTGGAGGAGAATGAGTCAATGGAAACACCATTTTCACTCAATACAAATCACAAGAATGTAACTGGTGGTGATCCCAAGACATCTGATGCAGCATCCGGCTCAAGTCAGCTGGATGCAAATGGGGAAATGGAAGAGCAAAAGGGTGGAAGCAGTCAGAACTCGCCGTTACAGAACTTTGTTTCTGACTATGAAGGCATTTGTGTAAAAGAGAAGCATACGATACAGCAAGCAGTACTTGCTGATTTGGCTTATGTAGAGCTGGCAATGGGTAATCCTCTCAAGGCTTTATCATTTGCGAGATCTCTACTAAAACTGCCTCAGTGCTCAAGAATATACATCTTTCTGGGAAGAATGTATGCAGCTGAGTCTTTATGCCTTCTTAACCAGCCTAAGGAAGCTGCTGAACATATAATGATGTATTTACCTGGTAACGACGTTGTGGAGCTGCCATACAGCCAAGAGGATTGTGAAAAGTTGAGAGCACAGAAAGTGATGGATTCTGAAGAGTCAACTGGTGCCACATCACTGGATGAATCACAGGTATCTACTTTCTCCACGCCAGTAGAGGCTCGGGGAATTATTTATGCGAACTGCGCTGCCAATTACGCATTGATGGGAGACGTTGAAAGGGCTCGTCAATTCGTGGTAAAAGCATTGTGTGATATACCTAATTGTAAACAGGCTAAGCTTACTGCACTTTATCTGGATCTTAAGCTCGGGAAGACACAAGAAGCTGTAGCCAAGTTGAAACAGTTTACTGGTATCAAGTATTTCTCTTCAAGTACGACATTGCAAGGCTCCTCGTGAAGGTTGTATTTGCTAATCTAATTTGATCGTTCCAACCTGCAGCATGCACTCTGAGTTAGGAGGTAGGTTCATAATCCTCCTTTAAAAAGAGGATTTTGTAACATAAATATAGTTCAATTTAGAGAATAAGCTTTCATCTTTCAGTTTTTTAGTTTTTCAAATTTTAGTTTGTAGGTTAGTTGATTGGTGGTGCAGCATAATTTTGGTTAATATAGATATCTCCACCCATAAAATTCGAGATGTAATTTTGACTCGGGGTGATCTGCTGGTTTTAGAGATTGATTAGTTTCGGATTCAATGTTATTTTATATAGACAGCGCCAGCTCTTGAGAAGAGAGAACTTATCCATTTTTCTTATAGAGTTAATCATTTGGTCATTTTCTTTTTTTTTATTATGTCTTTGCGTTTTACCCCTTTATATTCTAATGACTCGATAACTATTGAGTTTCTACTACCGCCTCGTGGTATCCTCCAGAGCTTGACCTGTAACAGTCCTTTTACTGCATAACAATGGCATTTTTAACTGGGCAAGACTCTTTGTAACCAGTTTGATGATGGGTTTGCTTTTGAAATTTCAACGTTCTCTTTGTGTTTTAGTTTTTTGATTTTATTTAAAAATACATTTTGAGTTTTCTATTTTTAGGATACTGTTTTGAGAAAATTAAAAACGTGTTATGTTGTCTATTTTAGAAAATTATTTTAAAAAATGTAAAGTAGAAATAAAATGAGTATAAAAGTAGAAGTAGGGATTTGAATATAATTAATGTAAAGTTTAAATTTTGAAAATGCGTTTTCCGTTGTTTTAACTTTTAACATAGAAAACATAAAAAAAAAAAGAAAAAAAAAAGAAAAAATTGTTTTTAATTTATAAATTGTATTTTTAAAAATATAAAAGAGAATGCATTTTCACTATTTTTCAAAACGCAACCTTTATTTGATGGTTTTCACGTTGAATTAAAGTTGACAGTCTCGTCCATGTCTTAACTCTTAAAATATTTTTCAAAATAAATCCACAAATACCATTAGTTTGTTAATTATGGAAAAATATGTATCTCAAAAGTGATGTGGTGTCCATCTTTGACCTTTCCATGGTACCAGGTTACTTTTTTTTTTTTTTTTGCCCTCTAATGTGGATCAATAAAAAATAACTTGTTCTATATTTCCAAAAAAAAAAGGGCAAAAAAGGGCAAAAAAAAGAAAAAAAAAGAAAAAAAGAAAAGAAAACAAACTTATTCCTCTATTGGTGGTAGACAACATATAGTTGGTTATGAAAAGTTGGTACCTTATAAAGCTCGATAGTAAGCTTCAGATGTAAAATGTATTCTTCAAAGATCAGTCATTTCAGCTGACAGATGCTTCTTTCGGTACAAGTTGCATGGTTAGAGGATTTTTGTGGGGTCTTATAATTGAAAAGGGTAAACTAGGAACTAAATAAACTGTCATGCCCCCGCAAATTTTCTATATTTTCGAGTATCTTATATTGATTAACAAATTTTGTAGCGGAAGTTTCGATTCAAACAGCGGGGACGGGATGCACAGAATAATCCAATTGACCTTATCTTACAGGTTTTAACATATACTAATTACTTGAACTGACAAATTGTTACGCTTTTGAGAAGATATTAAAACTAGGTTTTCAATAAAATGTAAAAACCCAAGAAGATGAATTAATAGATATATATATATCATTGACTACCAAGGTGCGCCAAATTATTAGAAAACTTTTACAATGAAAAGTAGATTTCAAATAAATATAAAGATTATATCTCACTATTATCTTATATGTTATAAGATGTAAAAACATATATATTATAGAGGTGGACGTAAAAGTATTAAATTTATGGTAGCTTCAAAGATACATTTACAGCACATGCACAACTTTAATCCTGTTCGCGAGCACGATCCAACTTATGGTTTGTCTTGCTTTTCAAATGTCATAGTTTCAATCATCTACAAAAAAAAATTGTAGTAAAATGGGGAGTGAGTACAAAGTACTTAGTGAGTAACAAAATCCTTTGATTTACCTTTTATTTGTATGATTTATTTTCAAGAAAATCATTCGATGCACAAAGCTGTTTAATGTACAAATGAGCCCTATCACTAGTTAAACTACTACCCGCGGTGCGCGCGAGATTCATATCAATTCAATCAAGACCATGTAAAATTAAGTGGATTCATATTTGAATCCCGGTTGACCCCTACTGAAATTCCAAACAGATTAATGCAGGTACAGAGCAGATACCACACTAATCGTCGCCCATCTCAGTATCATTAGATGGCTCATAGTGTGGCAACATAGCAGAGCAGAGCAGAATAGATACAACACGAGTAAAGTAACTAGTGATTCAAAATACAATATATCAATCTTTCTTTTCAATGCATCAAAATCCATGTTCGTTGCTTTAATCAAATACATGCTTAGCATTTCAAAACATCATCTATGCAAAAAGGGAGTTAAAGTTGTAGTTACTCACCTCAAATATTCTTCAAAT
>CAVNYN010273368.1:0-11560 GCA_963692815.1 Nyctanthes arbor-tristis
AAAATGACCTAGCCAAAAAAAAAAAAAAAGCAGATTAGGTAGAAGATTACGACAGGCAACCGGGTGGCCAGAGTATAAGACAAAAAAGCAAAATAAATGGGCAGTTTCACTACCAGTTTCCACGCGCCACCATCTAGCCCCCGCCTCAATCCCAACACAAAGACTCAATAGCCTGCCTAACCACTCCACCTCTTGCCATCAACAATTCCTTAGAAAAGTACAAACTCGAAGAAGAATATTAAAAAAAGAAAAAGAAAAAGAAAAATGGAATTGAAACTTGATTAGGATTGTCCAGCTGCTCTATGAATCTGGAATTCCCTCTGCTCATCCAATTATGGCACATTTCGCCCGAAGAAGAATACGATGGAATCGGTAAGAATCGAAGTTGGGTAAAGGAGACAAACGGTAGATAAAAGAAGATAGGGTTTCATATTTGTGTCCATCGAATCTGTTTGCATCCCAAAGGGAAAAATGAAAGTCTTCCTATGGAAGCTAAGCAAAAGAAAAAATGAAATACCAAAAATGTGGTAAAAAGCAGCCGCTTTAGTAGATAATATAGATATATATATATATTAGCATTTGATTTCTTGCCACTTTGAATGTGGTGGTGGTTGTGGCAGCTGTGTGATGGTATTGTGACGGCTGAAATGCAAGAGTTGTTGTTCACTAAATTTTCACCAGTTTTCTTTGTAACAGGGTAATGATTTGTGGTCAGAAAATTTGACTGTGGTGGTGGTTGTGACGACGAGATGGTGGTGTTGTGCCTCGTCGAAGCTAAGTTGTGACACGATGGATTTGTGATCATGACGAGTTGTGATGAGTTGACGAGTAAACGGTTGTGACTCCAGTGATATTTTCGGGTTACCCTTTTCCCTAAATTTAAGGGAACCCATTTTTTTATGCTTTTTCGTTTTCTTTTAATTGTACAAAATGGGATAATATTTGGGTAGTTATATCTACACCACTCTTTTTATTAACCACACAACTAGATAAATACACCACCATCAAAGTGCATTTTTATGAACACACTACATTTAGTTTACGAATCTACCATAAATTTTATAAGTAAAATAAATTAGATCGGACTAAAAAAGAGAGGAAAAAATCTACACCACGTTCTCCTTCATCTTCTACGTTTTCCTATATTTTCTCTCTCCCATATCTTCCACCCAGCCAGAGATCTCAACACATACAGCATGAGGATCCTTAGAATTTAATAAGTTTCATTTGTTCTTAGATGTTATTATGCAAATAAATAAATAAAAATCAAAATAGAAGAATTGGGAAAAAAAATGATTTCAGCAGAGACGGTTCATTATTTCAAGAATTCTAAAGAAGGGAAAAGATATGTTTGGGAAGAGTTTAGTTTGTGGTGAAATTAAATTGGAGGGGAGAAAAGGAAGGAAACGGTAGGGAAAAAATCAAAGCGCTTGAATCTAAAGATACTAATTCAAAAAACTTGAATCATGAAACACAAAAGAATTTTAGTTAAATATATAAAGCAATTTTCCCCTATTGTTTGTGCCGTGCATATGAACATTGATATCGAATTCGATTCAATTTCAATAGTGTTTGTATATTTCTTATATAATTTTTTCAAACATAAAACCCTTTTTTGTTTTTAAGTTTTCAACTGTGGCTTAGAAAAGAAATAAATTAGTTCGTAAAAAAAGAATTAAATTAGGGCTTTTAGTGTGGTGGGAAAAAAATTTTAACCAGATTTTTGTTTTGTGGTGTATATATACTTAAAAAATACACATGTATGTAATAAAAAGGTTATTTAGGTCATTTAGTCATTGACTTTTTTAGTAAATAAGACTAAAAGTTAAAATTGTGATGTATTTAGTAAAAATAGTAGTGTAAATATAACTACCGATAATATTTTTAATTTAGTTAGAACCATACTTAATTTGTATAATAATTATAATTAATTAAAGTTAAATAATTTATATGTCAAAATGAACCAATTACAATAATGGTATTTAATAAAAATTAAAAAATATATAATATCTAAATAAAAAAAATTAATAGTATTAATAAAAGCACAAAGAATTTGCAACCCAAAAATAAACAATTAAGTGTTAAAAATAAAATTAATTCATAAATAACATTCTCGTAGTTAGATTGGTAGCAATTTCGTAAATATGAGATGGTATTTTTACAATAAATTCCCTACCCTAAAATATAGAGGAAGTGAATGGTGTTCCTCCAAATTAAATTTTAGAGATGATTGGAGATAATCTAATCCCGAATAAATTTCATTGTTCTACTTAAACTAATCGAACATATTTCATTGCGCCAATCATTAAGAGATATATTGCGTAGAGGCCCACCAAGCCCATATACTAGATCTAGATTCAGTGGAGCTTTCGCTCTTAGTGTTCAGGAACTAAAAAGCCCAAGGAATTCCCTATATTTACATAATACCCCATGTTAATCTTTTACCGTCTCAAAATCTGCCCCTACACTTCATTTTTTCACCGCCTGAATTGCAAACCACCCGGCCGGGTCGGATACCGAGTCCCAAACGGGTCGACAGAGTTGGTAGCGCTCTGTGAAAACTCACTCTGAAAGAACGCCGAGTTGTCGACTCGCTGGGTTCTAAGTCCACTCTGTACCTGTTCATCCCTGACACGGCCACATCCAGTTTGTGGGATGGCAGGGCGAAAATTTTGGTTCTGCTGGTTGTTGATGACTCCCTGAGTTTGACCCAGCTGGACTTGGTTGAGTTCAGGCACCGAGTTGAGCGCAGCAAGAGTTGCCCAGTCAAAATTTTGAAGATTCAGCTTCTGATCGTTTCCTTGGTCAAAGTTCTTGAGAGAATTCATACTTGGTAAAGAGAAAAGATGGTTATCGATCTCTGGTAATGATTCCATAACGTCGTCGTATCGGGACGAGGAAGATGAAGATGAGAGATGACTGTTTTCTCTAGTGCTCTGAACTTCTTCTGAAACGGACTTTTGCCCACTTGAATTCTTCTTGTAAATCCGGCACAGCACCCAATCATCCAACTGTACAACACCAAGCACCAATTTTAGCACTCCAAATACAAATTCATAAAAATTGATCTCTGTGTAACATGGTTACTAATCAAAAGTTGAAAAATATTTTTTACCAAATAAAACTCAATCAAATAATGTTGAAGTGAGAATTTAAATTAAAAATTAGCATTTAGTAAATGTGCCCACTATAGCTGATCCGCCCATGCTGACACATAATAATAAGACTATTAATAATTTATAAGCTAATACATATTATATTAAAATGTCATTTGTAAATTATAAGGATCTTTTAACTACTTAATGTGGTTTCTGTTTAACTAGAAGTGCTATTTGTACATATAAGATGTATAATTTTTGTATATACACTCCTGAATTTACTCACGCCTCTTAAAAATTGTGATTTCAAAAAAGATAAGGCAAATGACATTTAAATAAATACAAAGAGATGTTTATAAAAATTATACACCACCTTGTGTGTACAAATATCGTTTCTCCTGCTTAACTATTGACAAAAATATATAATTAATGTTTAATCAAAGTCAGCTATTACTGCTTAATTAATGTTTCAACAAGTAACAATCATCTGACTTTTTAAAACGTAGTGTATATAATAAGGTGCCATCATATTGTCAAAATATTTTAATTATACAAGTTAATATTTTATAAAAATTTGTCCAGCACACTTACTTGTGAGATTGTCCTATCGCCAGTCGCTAACACCTTATGATACTAAAAGTATTTTTTTTAATTATTTTTTTTTTGATATAGAAAAAGAGTGTAGAGTGGGCAATCTAACTCTTGACCAAGTGTTTGAGCAGCATTTAAGATACTATTAGACCACATAAGTATTGACTTATGATACTAAAAGTTGGCATTACTTGTGTTTACATCAATAGTCAGTTTTACAAAATATCAACATGTTCTTTACACGTTATTCATGCCCGGAAAATTAATTACTAGTTAATACGTGTTCAAGTAACACACATCATCTTCCGACTTCAATGCAATAACGTAAAACAAAAGCTAGTCCCAGGAGAATGTCCGTCAAGCATAATTAATGACATTGTCAAGCATAACTAATGACATATCTTCTCCTCTTTTATGTAAGCTTCGAATTCACGCAAATCATTTGCATTCGACAACAGGTGACCATACATTTTAAAATTCAAGTTGTCAACCCATGCTATATATATCATCATGAGTGGTGAAAAAATTAACGAATTCGCACTTTAAAGAGTAATTATATTGATATTACAGTTTTTATTAATTATATTATAATTTAATTATATTTATTATCTTTTATATTTTTAATTCTTTATATTTTAATCACTAACTTATTTTTATCATATTTTTATTTTTAACAGTGTATTGTATTGAAATATTGTATAGAATGATATTTTGATTCTAAAAATTTAAGTCAGAATTGCTTAATATTTTTAAATAAACAAAAAAAATGTAATATCAAATTATACATAACTATGTATCTTCACATGAAATATTAAAGTATAAAAATCAATTTTCTTTTTTTTAAAAGGTATTCAAACGTTAAGAACACCACCAGAAGATAGTTAAATAAAAATTTCGAGAGAAAAATACAGCAGAAACTTTAGGGGCTTTAATACGGTAAGAAACAAAGATTAGAGATATTCACATTTATAAAAATATGGTTTGTTCAGTAAAACGAACTTTAACTGTATAAATACTAACCCTTGGGCCGCCATTTTTCTTGTGAGATTCCATGAGTCGATATTCATGCATGATCCAGTTGGTTTTGGTTCCTTTGGGTGCCTTTCCAACGTAAAAAACCAGTGCCTTCTTTATACCAACTTTTCTTCCTTGCGTGGTTACCATCTTATCGGTTCCGGTTGCCTTCCAATAACCGGAACTCGCCACTCTATTCGGCCTCGACCCGTTCGGGTACTTCCTGTCCCTTGGACTGAAGAAATACCATTCTTTCTCTCCAAATATCGCTTTGCCTTCAATTGATGCAAAAAGAAATTTACCAAAAGAAGAGTTAAAACAAACAAATAACAAAATTTAATAACATCATTACTCAATATAGTAGAGTGCCAGAAAATCTTCCTTATATCAGGAAAATATATCTGTCCATGATTACAACTAAACAAAGGATTTGAGGTAAAACTTACTGGGAAGATCCCACGGGTCGAATTTGTACAAATCAATCTCTGCAATGATCTGCAGGGAGAATTGATGTCCTGCAATCTTTCTACACAAATACTTCACGAGAAGCTCTTCATCGGTCGGATAAAACCGGAAACCGGGAGGCAAACTCAGTTGCGAAATAGGGTCGTTGGTTGCTTCAGCACCCATTTCTCCAAAATCATATGCTTCAATTCCAAAACCAACCCCTCTAAAAAGATTTTCCAAGAAATGGAAGGAACGGGGGATTTTTATATTGAGCCGTAAAGTAGAGATAAGTACGGTCGTCCTTTTCCATGGAGCCAAAAACTGGGTCCCACAATAATGATTGCCGTTAATATGTTGCCACGTATACGGATGGGTTGCAATCAAGCGGCCGACCTTATCTAGTTGTATTGGGTGCATGAACCGGGCCCGATAAATCGTCAGCCTTCTTTGCCACGTGCCTTATTCTGGCTCTGCTTCTAGAACCTTAAACGCGTTACCGTTTTTGTCTTTTTCCTCGTCGAATAAAGGCATTTGTATAATTGAGAGTAGAGTATATACTCCCGACAGCATGATCACCCGCTTGGCACCAGTGTATTTGGAAGATACTAGAGGAGTAGTCGAAGTTGACGACTCTTAGAGCCCGTTTGAACCTTTTATTCTCTCTATTTATAATTTTACATATCATTAATTTGATACTTAATTTGACAGCTATTTAATTATAGTCACATATTTTAAACTTTTTTATATATTTAATAAATATTCTATCTCTCTCTTCTTTATAAATTCACCAAAATTTTACAAATAAAGAGGCTCAAACAAGCATTTAGTTGGATGCTAATCCTTTTTCAAAATTTTCCAGGAAGATGAAAAAATAATAATAATATTTTACAAAAACGGGAGTAGTCGGAATCGGGATGGCCACCCTAGCTCTCCCACTAATGTTTCGCATGCGTTTATTGTGAGTGAACATTTTTGCAATGAGGTATAAGACAACCGCTTTAGACTCATAATTAAAAGGTGTTCATTTTTTACTCCTTAATACTTTAAGAAATCACTTGTTTTATCTTATTATTACTTTACAAAATGTAATGATGAAATGATTTAATTTTTTATGATAATGATAAGTATTACAAACTATCATTTGCTTCATTTACGAGTTGGACTATTTATTTGAACTTCGCCTCAAGCCCGCAGAGACAGAACGAGCAGCGTAGTGACAAGATGTATTTTAGTAGATTTTGAATTGTTTTATAATTGTTAATATTATAGAGTTTGAGAGAATGAATGATGATCTATTAATGAAAGTTGAACATAATTTATACAAGCTACAAGAGGACTTGTAGTGGAACTAAACTAAACTAAAATAAACAAGGGACAATGCTAGTCTGATCCAAATAGAGATAACAGTTACAACTCAAATACACAACTGAGAAGGACTCGAGAAGTATACAAATTAAAATATACAAACTAATGTACGTAAAGTTAAGTTGGTTCAATACGCCCCCTCAAGATGGAAGGTGGTAGCACTCCAATCTTGCACCGCATCGAAGACAATCGAGAACCTGACACCAGCTTAGTACAAACATCGGCGAGCTGAGCGGAGGAGTATACATTCCGATCTCCGAGTGGTTTGCTTGATCGCTTTCACGAAAACGCATCTTCCGTTACCTTCTTGGCACAATAGACCACAGCCTTCTGCTCGAGGGGGCGTGCCCTCTCACCCTCCATGCCTACTTTGATGCGGATTGGGGTGGCAATCCCATTGACAGGACGTCTACCGGTGCTTATGTTGTCTTCCTTGGCTCCAATCATGTCTCGTAGAGCTCCAAAAAACAGCACACTGTTGCCAGATCCTCTACTGCTCGGGCGCTTGCATCTATGGCTGAACTTGCCTGGTTTCAGTCGCTACTTGATTAACTTGGAGTCACTAGCTCTTCTACGCCGGTCATTTACTGCGATAACATTGGAGCCACTTATCTCGACTTAACTTTACGTACATCAGTTTGTATCTTTTGTATACTTCTCGAGTCCTCAGTTGTGTATTTGTGTTGTACCTGTTTTCTCTATTTGGATCAGACTAGCATTATCTCTTGTTTAGTTTAGTTCAGTTCTACTACAAGTCCTCTTGTAGCTTGTATAAATTATGTTCAACTTTCATTAATGGATCATCATTCCTTCTCTCAAATTGGGAATTAATTGCAATAGGAGGATTAGGGATGGTGGGCGGCAGAGGAGGCGGGACTAGAGGAGAGACTGGAGGAGAAATTCTGGTTGTTCGTTCAGATAGGCTGATTGCTAGGGTTGAATCAACAGTGTCATGGGAAGCCATGTGATCGGGTTTTTAGAGGAGCGGGTGCTCTGATACCATATAGGGTTTGAGAGAATGAATGATAATCCATTAATGAAAGTTGAACATAATTTATACAAGCTACAAGAGGACTTGTAGTAGAACTAAAATAAACTAAACAAGGGATAATGCTAGTCTGATCCAAATAGAGAAAACATGTACAACACAAATACACAACTGAGAAGGACTCGAGAAGTATACAAAAGAGACAAACTTATAAATGTACGTAAAGTTAAGTTGGTTCAATAAATATATGTCAACAAACTTGTGATAAGGGTCTCTGTTTGTTTTAACTATAGATAGTTGATCAAAATTTGCTACATCATCTTGAATATTTAGAGCTTGTTCTTCAGAGATTTATGTAAAGTAGATTTGTTAAAGGCTGACTTTTCTAGAAGAATGTACGGTAGAAATATAAAAAAGATTATTGAAAAGTGTAAACATTGTTTTTTTAAAGAGAATATATAGTTGATAATTTTTGTTTTTTTTATTTAGATAAAGTTAAAATTAAAGTTCCCACCAACATTTTGCAGCTCAGACTGTTGAATAATTTTTTAATTTCAACCCAAGATGAGAATTGTAATAAAAACAAGTATTGGAACAATCACATGTTATAAAAGGCGACTTAAATTTTGGAGGTTGAGTTTGAAACAATCACAAGTATTCAATGTCTGATCGATTTGGCAGGAAACTAATTAATAGTATTCTATTTTAAAATAGAAATATATTTAGGAAAAGTGAGTGATATAGATTTGTACAAGGTAGATATATAAATCTCACGTGACATGTAAATGTCACTAGTTTGACAGATTTCTATTGTAAAAATATAATCAATTTGCTAAGAACTCGATCGTAACACAATCAACACAATCTCACCTCAAAATTCATCGTCAAACTTCATCTGAAACTATGTGAAAGCCTCTTTATCTTCTAAACCTATCAAAATCTTACTTCCTCCGTCCCATAGATCGGAAGCTTAATTTCTATTTTTATTTGTCCCAAATTATAGTTTATTTATATAAACAAGGGTAAAGTTAATAATTTCTTTTTCAAATATACCCTTAGTCTATTTAATGACTATGTTTACTAAATATAAGAGTGATTCAATATTAAATAAGGGCATATTAAGAAATTAAAGTAATTATAAATTTTGTATTTCTAACAACATTAATTCATATTTCTTAATCTACATGAAAAATTAATATGAGCCTATTTTTATAGGGACAGAGAGGTATTAGAATTAAAAGATTTCAATTGAGTTATCGGTACGTCACTCAACGGAGCTAATTATATCTTTTCTTCTCCTCTCTTTTTACCAAATAAACCGATGGACATTCTTTTTTGGAGATTATCTCCAAAATAGAGTGTCCACCTTCTCCAATCCGCCTCCAAAAGCCATCTCCATTTTGTAAATAGCTACCACAAATCTCCAAATTTAGAGATTTACTGTTCATTTGGAGATGCAAAATGGAGATATTGCAATTTACAGAATTACCATTCCGTAAATTGTAAGGTAGTCCCAACATTTTTCTTTATTTTTAAGTGTTCGTAGTTTTATTTTTTCGTTCATTTTAGTCCTTATATTTTATTTGTCGTCATTTTTTAATCACCTCATATAATTTGAGTTATCTTGTACTTATTTTCTCGTTTGTTGATTGTAATAATTTTTTTATTTCATGTGTATTTAATAGAGTAGTCCTATTTGGAATTGAAAAAAAGCTTGGATATGTTAAAAAAAGACAAAATTTAGTTAATTACTCGATTAATGAGTCAATTGTTCGTTTCATTATGTTTGATATTTAATTTTTTAATTTGTAAAATATGTTAAATAATTATAAATGAAGTTAAATAGGAAATATAGAGATTTGGATAAAATTTAGAGATTATAAGTTAGAGAAGATTAAAAGAAATATAGATTGTAAATCTCTATTTTAGAGATAAAAAATGGAAAAATAGAGATATAGGTTGGAGATGGCCTAACCCCTTATCAAACGATACTTATTAAAACATTTGAGACATTCTTGATCCACTGCAACTATAGAAGTAATTGAAGAAATTATTTACTCTATTACATATTTATTACATAAATTTTAAAGACTTAACTCATTATGAATTTCTACCATTATTATACAGAATAGTTTGACACGTGTAATAAAGAAGACAGCTTTAGGCGTGAAGTGGGGAAGGAAAACTGGGTACATGACACGTGCAAACACGTGTAAAGAAAAAAACTTTAAAGTTAGTGGAATATTTTTCGAGAGGCTGAGATGGGACACGTAGAGGTTGTTTTATTTTCTTTCTTTGCAGCTTTCTGTATTTTTCTTAGCCACATTGGAATTCCTTTCACTCTACAACCTCGCTTTGATGGCGATCAATTCAAAATTTGACTTTTTTTATGGGATCCATTTGGCAATCAACTATGATTGCTAACTAAACTAGTCAAATTTCATAATGCTTATTGCATCATTTTATTGAATCACCTCATAGAAAAATCAAGCCTTTTAGTTTGTTCATTTTAAAAAATTCATTCAATTCGTCATTGTCGTGTGACTGAAACATTTTACTTATAATTAATTAATACTACATTTCAAAAAAAAAAATTAATACTAGCTATGTCCTACAAATATAGACTCATTATCATTTTTACAAGAATTTAAAAAAGTATAATTAATAATGATAGAAAGTAGGTTTGGACGTGATTTTGATTTAGTTGTGATTTAAAAAAAAAAAAAAACAAACCAAATAGAAAACCAATGGTTTATTGATAAAATAACCTACATTAAAACCAAACCAAAACTAAATCTTTCGGTTTTGGTTTGATTTGGTTTCGTTATTATTATATAGAAATAATAAAATATATGGTTTAATTAAGTAACTAACTAAAGGTAAAATTAAAGAGAAAAGTATATACTTTATAGAAATAACAACTATACTCTAAGATTTGAGTTACATGGTTTTAATAGAAATCGAGATTGTTTCATAACTTTATTCTTTTAATTCTGGGAATTTAAATTAAGAATTAAGTTAACGAATACGAAATCAAATACTTTAATTTGGTTATGGTTTGGTAATTGGTTTTGAAACGAAAATCATAACCAAACCATAACCAAATCGTTACTGATTTTAATAACTATAATCGTTTAAAAATTTAGAAACCGAACCAAACCAGACCAAACCGCTCGATTTTGGTTTGGCTCGGTTGGTTATGGTTATTTTGCCCAGCCTTAATAGAAAGGTAAAATTAAAGAGCATTTCCCTGTTATATATATATATATATATATATACACACGCTTATCTTTATTAAATATTTCGCTTTAAATAGTTATTATATTTTGTTGATAATAATACAAATTAAATTAAATAGGGGGTGTATAAAAAATGTAATTTGTCAACTACATTTTCAGAAGGAAAGTGACATATATTTTGGAATGGACAAAAAAAGAATATAAGTCTATCTTTGTGGGACAAAGATATTATTGTTAATTAGGTCAATTGCAATGAATTGCCAAACAAAGCCGGAATGCTAGACTAGAGAATGATTTCTCGTTTTTACTAGGACTAAGAAAAATGTAATTAATAGTGTTGGAAAAATAAAATTAAAGAACATTTCTTTAATATACCCCTTACATTTATTAAATATTCTACTTTAAATAATTATATTCTATTGATAGCAATACAAATTGAATAGAGGCATATATAATTTTTCAGCTACATTTTTCATAGGAAAGGGACTTATATTTTGAGATGAATAAAAAAGAAATACAGGCCTATCTTTACGGAACATAGTTAGTACTGTAACGCTCCGAGCGAGAGCTACTTGCTTCTCCTTATCAATAGTTTAGGTGTAGTTATTATTATTTTAATATTCATTACTTTTCGTTTTTAGATCATGTCAAAGTTGGTGACTTTAACTCATTTTAATTAAAGGGTTTAGCTTGTAATAAGTCTATATCTATCGAGTTTAAGTGTTCATCTAAGATTTAGCCAAGGTTCTACTTAGGTACTGTTTTATCGATACTTTCAGAAGTATCGGTATTTCTAAAGTCCAATTGTTACTCTGTTC